>MUZH01003629.1:0-18157 GCA_003012965.1 Juglanconis oblonga
TCATTTGGCTGTGAATGCGAACACTGCCAGTTTGAAAGAAAAGATGGACAAACACCAAAACCACAGAGATTAGAGCATCGTATCAGGAGTATGTTCGTGGTGAAACCCCTTTCCGTAACTACTGTTCCTCTTCCTCACCACGCATGCTCCTGGGCTTGTATGTGAGAGACGCTTGTCTCTTACCCGTTCTACCCACGCTGCATCGCATCATAGGCCTCTCGGGGAACGGGTTGCTTGGAAAGGGAACCAGTTCTCAGAACCTGCCAGGGAGCCTCGGCTGTCCAGCATGTGTCCGGAAATGTTGGCCCGTTGCCGGAGGCAGCTCTGCAAGCTCCCGGTAGGCCGGCTTGGCCGGCTATTGCGTTCGCAGCATTGGTTGAAAACGGACGCCACTTCTGCAGACATCAGGATGGCAGCGGAAGCGACAGCAAGGCGAAGACGTGTTCCATAACGTGTCCATCGCAAGCTCCTCGCATGAAAGCGGCTCTTGGAGGAGAGCGATCAGCATGATGAGTTCCGTTCCCAGAAGGCTCGCGTCTTAGCAGCCAGGAACGCGGGGTCGATGGGGGCGTTCGTCCTAAGCCAGAGCCAGCCGCGGGCTTGGCTCTAGCTGGATCGAGGCGTGAGGCTGCGCGGTGCAAGCAGTGGTCCAGCCGGGCCGTCAACGTCAGCGTCGGCATTAGCATCAGCGTCAGCGTCAGCGTCAGCATCGGCATCAGCATCGGCGTCGAGCGCGGTTATTCAAGAGGACGAGGCCAGACCCCAAGGACGTCCTTGCAGAATGGGCCAGACGACAGATCACAGGATGGAGGATGGTGAATGGTGGGTGGAAGGTGGAGTACAAGGCCGTGGGGAGTGCTTGACGACGAGGCTGCGGTTTGGGTTCAGGGGCAAATCGTACAGGTCACAGCAACCGGTAAGGCAGCCGGGCTGACGTCCGCTATGAAGTACGAAGGTCGGCACCGCGGGTCCAGTGGACGATGAAACTGATAGCCAAGATATGACTGGAGCACACTATGGCCGCATTGTTGCCCCCCCCCCCCCACTACCTACCTAGGTAGACAACGGATTATGCGTGGCTGCATAGTAGAGGGGGAAAGGGGCGGCCCATCATCGCCTCTCATGATGGCAAGACTTCGAGGCCTCGCGGTCAGTAGCATACGCGGTCAGGTTGAAAGGACCGTGATATCGCCAATCGCGGATTCGGAGGCAGAAGTCCATGATGATGAAGCAAGGCAGCCAGCCAGGCTTACGTAGGCCTCTCGATGGGCGACCGCCTGCGCGGCGTTAATCCTATGCGAAGGTTGTTAACTGCATGCGTGTACCGTGGACTCGGGGTCTGTTAGTGGCGCTTCCTCAGAAGTTCGCCTCATTCGCTACCGTTCGCACGCCTTCCATTGCGAAGCCCATGACTGCCTGGGTAGTAACGGTAGTAACGGCCTTATCATGATAAAGTAGCGGTTCCCCCTAGTGCACCACATGGGCCCCCCATCGGATCCCATTCACCCATTCACCCGTTCACCCATTCACCACGGCCGCCCCTAGACCAGAACCAACGCAACAGACGCCAGACCGCTGCATCACGGTCCCGAATTACCTAGGTACTTGTTGGCAACTGGGCGGAACCCAGAGGTCATTCGAGCTTACGCTGAGGCACCAGTGCTAGAGCCAGCGTGGTGACGAAGCGCGCACCAGGATCGCCAATCATCGAACGTTGCCGCACGGGTTGTGTCAGGTGCAGCCGTCCAGTCCAGCGTTGGTCTCATCACTTGAACTGCAGAATCCAGACTGCAGGGCCTGGCCATTTCTACTCCAAGTCTGGGAGCTCCTTCCGATCCCCTCTTCCCCTCTTCGCTTCCTCTCTCCTCAGCCTTCACACCGATCCCCCTCGCGTTTGATCTGTTGAAGCCAAAAAAGAGAGAAAATAAGGACGTGTGATTCTTCCATCCGTGTTCTTTCACTTCCCTTCCTTCTACCACACCTAAACAGCTGATCATCAGTTGATCCGACTCTCGAAACCATCACCTCGATCGAGTTCGCACCGTACGTATTCCGCCTCTCCACCAGTCACTATCGTCATCATCGCTGGCGGCTGTGTCCCCCCCCCCCCCAAAATCCAGTCCACCCCCAGACTCAGGTGCACCTCGGCAGCACTCACCGCTCGCCCCGGGAATTACTCGTGCTGCAATACCCACTCCTGCGGCACCGCAACTGCTGTCGTGTCGCTGTCGTTGTCTCTGAAACCAACTCTCGGGCATCTGGGAGATGACATGGACAGACATGGACATCGATTTATCTATCGGCCTATCCCAACCTCATCGTCATCCATTTTTACCACCCTCTTTCTTCCCGTCCAACACCTGCTGACACCAGATCCGAGCAGTCACCGTCTGCCATCATGGCTTCCTCATCGCCAGCGACCCCCGACACTCTTGTCACCCTGAAGGTCACCTTCCTGGGCGGCATGCGTCGATTCAAGCTGCCTCTCCGCGACCTCGTCGCCAGCTCGCTCTTAGATAAGGTACGTCATGATGCTTGCTACCTCCTGCTCCTATGTCTGTTTCCATTGCCCTTTCGAGCAGTCTTATCATCGCATCCACCAACCACAACCGATACGACGGTATTTTCCACCAAAAGAGCTATTTGCACCGGTCGGAGCAAGCGAGCATTGTCATTACCTCAAAACACAAAGCCGTTCTTCTACCGGGATCCCACGATTCATGCTGACAGCTCCACTAGATCCGGACCTTGCTGTGCATTTCACCTGAGGCCAACGCCATCATTGAGCGGCACTCTGACTCTGCCGCCGCCTACGTTGCTCTCGACCCCAACAACACCTCTGTCTGGAAGCAGCTCTACCGTGCCGCCAAGGCGAAGCAGAAGCTCAAGCTGCGTGTCACCCTGCAGGACTCGGAGGAGGAGGAAGAGGAGGACAAGGGCCCCAAGCCCGTTACCGTCGAGGACGAGCCCGAGCAGGAGAACCAAGACTTTGCCCAGACCAAGCCCGAAGCTCCCCTGATCTCCACCGCAGCATCCGAAGTCGCCGGCCCGGTCACCGAGGAACCCGAGCCATCTCTGATCGAGGCCATGGAGAATCACTTGGAGAAGGCCATGAGCCAGCTGCAGCTGGCTTCCGAGAAGCAAGAACAGGGGACCACCCCGTCATCCACCTCGTCAGTGTGTGTGGCTCCCAAAGCGGCGAACTTCGCTGTCTGCTGTAACCACTGCGACCGCACCATCCCCGATGCTCACTATCACTGCTCGACCTGCGATGAGGGTGACTTCGACCTGTGCCCCGACTGCGTTGAGAAGGGCGAAACCTGCTACAACTCGGACCACTGGTTGCTCAAGAGATTCGTGAGAGGCGATTTCATCTTGGTTAGCACCACTGAAAGGGTCTCCCCCAAGCCGAAGCCCAAGGAGAACGAGCCTGAGGCGAAGCCTGCTCCAACTGTCTGCCCCCAACATCTCCCCGAGTTCGTCCCCTCGACAGTCCACATCCCAGCGCTGCGGTCTTTCCTCGGGGCCCCCATGCGGACTTGCAATTCTTGCGTGCAGGAGCTGCCTGATAAGGAATTCCTTCACTGCCTCACGTGCGACGACTTTGATCTCTGCAAGGCTTGTTTCGCCAATGACCAGCACGGTCACCACCCCCAGCACGGGTTTGCCCCTGCCGTGGAGGGCACTCCCTTGCCCTCTGACATTCTGAGGCGCCTTGCTCCCGGCCGGGACCAGCGGCACCACGCCATTTGCGATGGCTGTGACAAGTTCATCTTTGGTGTCCGTCACAAGTGCCTCGACTGCCCAGATTGGGACTACTGCGCCGACTGTGTCGTGAACGCTGGCTTCGTCCACCCCAACCACCGCTTCGTGCCCATCTACGAGCAGATTGCCGATGCTCGCGCCCGCACTGCCTCTCGCCCTTGCCACTACGGAATCTGCTGCGATGGCCCGCTCTGCAACGGCTCACGCAAGACTTACATTGTTGGTGAGCGCTACAAGTGCACCGTATGCCACGACACCGACTTCTGCGCCAACTGCGAGGCGAGCCCCGCCAACACGCATAATAAGACTCACCCTCTCATCAAGTTCAAGACCCCTGTGAGACGTGTCGAGGTTACAACCAAGGGCGAGGACGAGAATGGACAACAGATGCCCGTCATGGGTGACCGTCTGAGCCGAAAGCCAGTAAGCCCTCAGGCGTCGGCGTCCTCATCCACTGTGTCCAATAGTCCCACAACTTCTCTACACACGGTTGTCGATGTGAAGCCTGAGCCGGAGAAGGAGGTGGAGAAAGCGACACCCCCCGCAGACGCCCCGGTGTCTGACGACCTCGGGCGTGACTTGGCTTTGCAAGCTCGCCAGAGTCTCATGAGGATGGCGGCGCAGGCGAAGATTCAGGCGGCTGCTCGAGCCAAGGCCGAGTACCACGCTAAGGTCGCGGAGTTTGAGCATCAGCAAAGGGCGATCGAGGCTCAGCGACAAGTGATCGCGTGCACCGCGGCTTCTCAAACCACCCCCATTGCCATCTTCGAGCGTGACACCATTGCTGATGGTACTGTTTTGCCTCCTAACCAAGTATTCGAGCAGACCTGGGTACTCCGCAACGGTGGCGATGCCCCATGGCCCGCCGGATGCTCCGTCAAGTTCGTTGGTGGTGACTACATGGGACACATTGACTCTAGCCATCCTGCTCGCATCCATGACCTGGTTTCCGCATCCGAGTCTACGGTCTGCTACGATGCCCTTGCCCCCGGCCAAGAGTTCCCCTTCACCGTCCTACTTAGAACACCAGCTCGCGAGGGCAAGGTGATCTCGTATTGGCGCCTGGCCACCGAAGATGGCATCAAGTTCGGTCACCGCTTGTGGTGCGATGTTACTGTACAGGCACCTAAAGCTGTCGACGTCACCAAGGAGGAGTCCAAGGAGGAACCGAAGAAGATCGTTGAGGCCACTGAGGAATCGTCGGAGCTGAAGACCGAGAAATCTGCCGAGAGCAGCCAAATGATTTTCCCCAAGTTGGATGCGGAGTCTCCAGAGACCAGCATCAATGAGGTTATCAAGCCAGCTGCCAAGGCCCTGGACGTCGAGGAGATCGACGACTTTGAGGACTGCGGTGAGGATGAGACATGGGCGGAGGAGTCCGACGAGGGCTTCCTGACCGATGAGGAGTACGACATCCTCGATGCCTCGGATGACGAGTACCTCGACGACCAGCAGAAGAAGGCGCAGAAGTAAACTGGCCAATGGAAACTTATTAAGGCGTTGTGTGCCATAGGATAACAGTGTGTAGGATGATGATGGTTTACGAGTCTGGCAATGATTTTGACCTTTCCTGATTTTCGTTGTATTCGGTGTTACTCCCTTTTTCCTTTCTCAATGCGTTCCTACTATCTTTTCAAAGCTGGTGGATTTTTTTTCCCGCTGGGGAAGAGGGAGCATTCACCTCGGTCAAATGAGCAGAGAATTTGTTTCTCCGACTTGAAACCGGCTCTACACTTGCAACATCATCACCTCGACGGACCAATAACTATCAACAACAGAATGTCAATAGCGAATAGTCTTAGGTTGCGAAATTGATTTGAATTTGAAATGTCATGGAGCTTTGCTTCGTGCTGAGATGGTATCGTAACTTTTTATAGGTGTGCACCCAACTGTCCGGTGGCAGATCGTGAGGAATATCCCACCCAGTTTGATCATGAAAAAAAAGAATCTGTCAATTCCTTCCCCCTTTTACATCAACGCGTCGGAAGCACAATTTCCTATCGAAGCTATGCAGTTCTCACCAAAATCGCTAAAGGGCTTTCCCAACGACGATGACTCTAAAGGTTGTCCAGCAGAGAACCTGCACAGGCAAATCCAACAACCTTGAACAGGCTTGTGTCCATCGTCTCCATCAGCTACTCAAAAGTAGTTTTCTTTCCCTCCGACTTGACCGGTGCGCCCGTCAACCTGGCAACGCTGATGTCCGTGTTGAAGTTGCTGAACTCGGCCGGGTCCTTCTTCTCCCTCTGCCCGCTGCCGTGCTCGTCGCCGCCGTCCCTCATCTTCTTGAAGTTGCCATACTTCTGCGGTCTACCACCACCTCCGCCGTTCTGCCTTTGCTGCGGCGCGTCCGGGTTCTTCTTGAAGCGCTTCTTGTAGCGCGTCTGATCGTCCTCGGCGTGCTCAATCTTCAGTCGCCGCCCGTGTAGTGTGTTCACCCACCACTTGCGCATCTTCACTTTCTTCTCCAGCGCGGGCGCGGGTTTGCGATTCTTCAGCTTCGGGGCTGGCTGAGGCTTTTCCTTTGCTTCGCTGGAGCTGGAAGAGGAGGAATCGGAATCGGATCCATCGGAGTCAGAGTCGGAGTCGGAGTCGCTGTTGGTGCTGCTGCTGCTGCTCTCATCCTTCTTAATGTCCTCCTCATCGATGAAATCCTCCTCCGTCTCTTCAACCTCCTTGATTTTCACAAACCCCTTGACCGCCCAGTCCGCTGCCGCCGCGTCCGCGAACTTCACCCACCCATATCCCTTGCACTTCCCACTATCCTCAAACGTCGCGACCTTGACCCACTCGATCTCGCCACATTTAGCAAACAACTCGCGCACATCCTCCTCCGTGGCCTGAAACCCCAAGTTCCCGACAAACACCTTCCTGCTCGTCGACACCGGCGCGGCCTCCTCCTGGTCCTCCTGGCCCTCCTTCCCACCCTCGGGCTTCTTCACCACCGCCGGGCGGCCCTCGTAGCTCCGCGCGTCCTTGATCAGCAGCTTCCGGCGGTGCCACTCCGTCTCGCTCAGGGCGATGGCGGCGATGGTGGCGTCGTAGGTGGCGAAGTCGACGTAGGCGAATCCCCTGTTCTCGAAGGCGGCCTGTCGCGGGTTCTTGGCGGCGGGGAGGTGCACGCGCGTGATGGACTCGGCCGGGATGGCGCCGCCGCTGTTGGTGACCAGCCAGGTGCGCAGGTCGTCGCGGGTGACGGTGAAGCGCAGGTTACCGATCCAGACGCCGTGGGGGGAGCGTTCCTTCTTGGCGGACGCCTTGTCTCCTTTGGCGGAGGTGTGTGGTGGTTTGTCGTCGCCGTCCGAGTCCGAGCCCGAGTCTACCTTTGGGGGAAGGGTCTTTCCCTTTTTAAGGGCGCGTTTAGCTTTCTTTGAGGGGGGCTCGGGGAGCGTGAGGTCGACTTCGATCTCGGGCACGGAGGGAGCTTTCCGCTTTTTGGAAGTTTCGAGGGCGGCTGGGGGAGGACTCGCGCTTGGCGAGTGGGCGGAGGAGGAGGAGGACATGGTAACTCCTGTGGCTTGGTATTTTTGAAGGTGGAGTGGTTCGCCTTGGAGAGAAGTACCCTGCACTTGGGCTGGTCTGGGTTGGAAGTAAGTGTGTGGCTTTGTTGTGGATGGGCGACGGTTGAAGATGAAATGGAAATTTTCTGGACGCAAAAGTGTAGGGGTCCTCCGATAAGCATTGATAAGAAAATGCATGTATGAACTAGTGTGGAAGGGCTAGAAGACTCGGAACTTCCATGTCTAACTGTACCACAAACTGAAAATATTTCCTAAGCATGCAAGTGTTGTCTGTGTCTGCAAGTATTGGATTAGTGTCATACGTTCTTGTGTGAGCTTGAAATAGTATCAAGTTATGTATTTCAGTCTGGAGGAAACTGTCCTTCTTGTCATGCCATTTGGTGGGAGGTCCCACCCAAGAACAGAGAAACTACGCCAGGATTCTGACTCCGTCATCGGGACAGCTCACAAAACACCAATTTTGAGAGTCAAACTTGCACCACCAATATAAAACTGAGCTGATCTCATTGCAAGTGACACTGGCCAACACCGAGGACTGCTTACCACAGAAGCGTGAGTAATTGAGGAGACAGACCAGAGTCGTTGTACTCGTTGAGAGGTTCAACACCTCTCCATAAAATCCCACCTCATCCTCCCTGGATTCCTGATACTACCACCACACCTCCGACAACCACCCAAGATGGCCACCGAATCTTTCGTCATCAAAGTGCCCTGTTCCTCCGCGAACATTGGCCCGGGCTTCGACGTGATCGGCCTCGCCCTGTCCATGTACCTGGAGCTGCACGTCACCATCGACCGGTCCAAGTCTTCGTCCGACTACCCCCTCAACTGCAAGGTCACCTACGAGGGCCAGGGCGAGGAGGAGATCAGCCTCGACCCGGACGCCAACCTGTTGACCAGAGTGGCCCTTTACGTGCTCCGCTGCCATGACCAGCGGAGCTTCCCCGTCGAGACGCACGTCCACGTCGTGAACCCCATTCCCCTGGGACGAGGGCTGGGATCGTCGGGCGCGGCGGTCGTGGCGGGCGTGCTGTTGGGCAAGGAGTGTGGCGGCCTGAAGCATCTGGACAATGAGAGGTTGTTTGATTTTTGTCTGATGATTGGTGAGTTTGGAATTGTCACTCTCTGAGAGCGTATGGTTGACATGAGACGTTAGAACGACACCCCGACAATGTCGGAGCAGCACTGTACGGTGGCTTTGTGGGCACCTATCTCAAGCCCCTTACGCCGGAGGACCTGGCTCGTATCGAGATCCCCCTGGCTGAGGTTCTCCCTGCGCCGGCAGGTGGTGTTGACACGGGCGCGAGGCCACCGGATCCACCCAGGGGCATTGGACATCACATCAAGTTCCCATGGGCGAAGGAGATCAAGGCCGTGGCCATCATCCCTGACTTTGAGGTGGCTACGGCCAAGGCGAGAGCGGTGCTGCCCGAGCAATATCCTCGTCCGGATGTGGTGAGTGATTATCACACTGCTTGGGAGACGACACACAGCCACTGACACCCCATCCAGACCTTCAACCTCCAACGCATAGCCCTCCTCCCCGTGGCACTCGGCCAGTCACCGCCCGATCCGGACCTGATCTACCTGGCGATGCAAGACAAGCTGCACCAGCCCTACCGGCAGACGCTCATTCCCGGGCTGACCGAGATCGTCCAGTCCATGACGCCGAGCACGCAGCCGGGTCTGCTGGGCGTGTGTCTGTCTGGCGCGGGACCGACGATTCTGGCGCTGGCTACGAGCAACTTCGAGGAGATTGCCGAGAGCATAATATCAAGGTTTAGCAAGCAGAACATCCAGTGCAGCTGGAAGTTGCTGGAGCCGGCGGAGGGGAGTCATGTGGTCAGGAAGTAGACAGGGGACCACGGGACCCGGGAACTCGATACCTGTGAAGGTACAGTTTACAAAACGAGGAGATGGAATCCGAAAGACTATTCCATGTTGATGTCCATTCAGGCCCCTTACGGAGACCAATTCCGGAGAACCTCCAGGGCCCGGTGTGTGCAAGCCGAGACAGCCCGGTGCCGTGAGCGAGCCGGAGCCGGAGCCGGAGCCTGAACGACACCCGGTCGCAATCGGCCGAGTTCCTCCAACATGAAGTAGTGATGATGACTGGCAAGCACCAGATGCTGGTATCAAGATGCACCGCACAGCCAGCTGAGTCTCACTAATGCCTACCAGCCGTCGATAGTCGTCACGCGAGCGGATTGAAGCATCTGATCTTAGGCTCAATCCCTATCCCAAGGCACAGCCGTGGCCGTGGTCGTGAGTGATGATTGGTGAGCACGGTCGAGGGGCTCCAGCCAAACGGACGCCCGATCTGATGCTTTGGAGAGTCTTGTAGCGTCGTAGTTCTTGGTGATATACCCTTGGAGCTAGCTGATAGCTGTGGTGCAATATTGCATTAGCACGTTTCTGCTAGTACCTAGGTTGCTAGGTAGGCACGGTAGGTACGGTAGGCACGGTGGGCACGGTAGGCACGGTGGGCACGGTAGGCACGGTAGGCACGGTAGGGTGAGGCTGATGAGGTGTCTGTGCGCCTGGGTGCATGTGCTTACAAGGTTGTGACGAACCATCCGCCGCACGCACTCTGTCTTGTGAGGTTGCATCAGGTCGACGGGTGTTGGCATTGCAGACGGCGTCTTCCATTTTCCTGCTTGTCGTTGGTGGATGGTGCTGGTGATATGAGCAGTGCCATTGGGTGTGGAATGCGGCTGGGGGTGGGTCCGACCGCCAGGGCCCTCCCCCTCGGCCTTTGACCGCCTTTGTGTTGGCGGTTCTCCCAAGTCTCCATTTTCTGCATGCATTTTTGCTGGTACAGGGGGGCCTGGGGCAAGGGAGGGGCCAAAACACATGCCCAAAGAGAACCGCCTGGGCGGTACTGGGTGTGCCGGGGTCAGGGTGCCTTCAGTACCAGCTTAGTGCGCTAGGTAATTTGCTGGCTTGACTTACCGAGCTGCCCACTGCAACTGCAACTGCGACGCCCATCCTGTGCTGCCCGCCTGCCCACCTGCCCACCCACTTCATCGATGGGGCATCCACAGCAACCTTGACGTTCCAAAACCCCGGCATCCATCACTTTCTCCTTCACTCCACTTCCGCCTCTGCACCTCCAAACTTCGCCAAACCAACCCTATCTTGTCCCATCTCCCGCAATAAAGAAGGCGGAGGCTCCCACTACCTTGACCTCGCAGATTCTCCCTTGTTTATTCACCGATTGAGCGGCTGCCGAAACTCAAACCATCACCTGCGCACCGCCATTCTCTCCCTGCTTTGAGCACATACATCTGGAGGCTTCTGCATCCCTCGACCACGCCCTCCTGATTCCTTTCAACCATATTTCACCAACTACATCCTGCAGCGGCCTCGACCACAAAGCATTCAACTCGATCCCCGATTTCGCTTGGCCGGACGATCCAATATCTGCCTTCTGTTTCTCGAGACAACAATCTTGGCGATTCTGGGGAGGCAACTTTCGGAGCTGACGGAAGCTACAAGAAGAACGACAACAATCGGCGAGCTCAAGAACCCACCACTGCGTCGACGACAAGATGAACGTGCTCTTGGCACAACCACCCGTCTTCCCTCATCAGCACGAAAACAACCGTCTCTCTCCTTCTCGTGGCGGTATGTGCTTGTCCTCCTCCGGCTCATCAAACTCGGTCATGCGGCCAAGCATCTTGATTCGGCCCTCTTCCTGAATCTCCATGACTCGAGTGACGTCCTGCAAGATGGCATATAATCTCATGGGCACAACATGTTGGGTACTCTACCATGCTAACGTCTTGGCGTCTGCTACAGTGTCTCCCTTCGCGAACATGGCGTCTCAGTCTAGCAAGCGGAAGCGTGAGGACGATGGCGACGAGATGAGCGTCTCACCACAGGACTCCCCAACCCCAGCACAGCGACAGCTCGCGAGACCGAAGAAGATGTTGAGGCTTCCCGAGCCACCATCACGAACGCTGCCTCTGCCTCGGTTGCTTGAGACCCTCGACAGCAACCAACTACGGACTGTTCTCCAGACCATCTGCGAGCGACGACCCGACATACAGGAGGAGGTTCTGAGCGGTGCACCACGACCAACAGCGGCAAACTCGTTGCAGGTTCTGCAGCAGTATCAACAGAAGCTCACCGAGGCCATGCCCTACGGCCACTCCAGCTCCGACTACGCATACTACCGGGTCAAGCAGCCTCTTGCTGCGCTGGTCAACGCCATCATGGACTTCACCCCACAGTACCTCCCTCCCGTTGAGAACCAGACCAACCTGTCTCTAATTTACCTGGACGGTGTGACCAAGATCGCCCACGCAATGCCCAACTGGGATAGTCAGACCTACCGACACCACAAGGACCACGTGTACGACGAGCTAGCCAAGGCCTGGACTATGGTCATCTCGGAAGCGGCCAAGCGGGGTGGCGGTTTCACGCTGCACACAGAGGGATGGGATCAGGTGCTGGCCAAGCATAACGAGCAGGCCGGTGGACGACTGCAACCGGCCATCAACGCCCTGGCGAGCCATGTTGGCTGGATGAACTCGAACCAGAACCAGTCTCAGGGCGGTCCGTCAGAGCAGAACACGTTCTTGCACCAGCTGCTGAACGGAACATACGGATCTCCTGTTAGAGTCGGGCCTTTTTAAGGGGCTAAGGCTCGGGTTCGGTCGGAAGAGGAGTCAGAAGCATGGCAAGAAACGATGATTGATGGAGGATGAAGCATGGCAGAGCAGACGGCTGCAGAGCAAGGGACGAATGAAGAGCGGAGCGTGCATTTTCTACGAGCCTCATTTACGACCAACCAAACCTTCCTTTGGGCGTCAATACGGACTGGCATAGACATGGGGAGGTGTTTAGGAGGGCCTGCACATCACAACCGGCGTTTTGATTCATCATGACATTACATTCCGCGTCTGCATCCTTCTGATATCCATTTCCTTCGTCAACAAACACCCGGCATTGAACTGGCTGTTGATCTTCCGGTGGACAATGTCATTGAGGAGGAATCTTGTGTGTCTGTTTTCCCTTCTGTGACTAATCACGGTATGGAAGTACTTGGCTGGGTTTGGGGCAGGCGGTCTTCTTTGCCGGGTGAATATTGTTATCTAGCGAATGCTAGAGTGTCCATGAAAAACCTAGTACCAGGGTAACATATTTTGAGAGCCTTGTTGTCCACAGCGGGAGGCTATCTTACCCGTAAGCGTTGATATACAGCTGTTTTTGTTTGTCTGGTGGTGACGACTACGATTTGCGTGGCTCTATGATTGCATGACTACCTACCTGGATAGTCAACGGTATGGTTGACGAGTTGCTCATCACACAAGGCGAGTCAGATCGCTCCGGATCTGCGTAGAGTTTACCGATATTGTTTTGTGTTTGATTCACGAGAACATGGGCGTGAGTCTTTTGTTGGGGCAGAGGGGGGGGGGTGGTTTTGACGTCACGTGGGGTCGAGCCTGGAGCGCGTATGCCGAGTCAGGAGTCAACAATCGGTCGAGCTCCCAATTGCTAGACACGCTATTAATATCTGTAGTAGGCAACCAGGCATATCAACACCACCCGCAACAACGAGGACGGAATGACATCCCAGTCGTGTCGGTCCACTCGAAGCAATCATCATATATCGCCAGCAAACTTCTTTTGATGAGCACATCTTCGGATTAATCACCGCCAAAATGCCTGCGTAGGTCCACCCTCATCCCGCCATCCACCGACGCGTCGCGTTTCTTCACTCTTCACAGCCCAACTCCTCTCATGGGCCTCCAACCACTGACTCCCGTCTAGCCCAGGCGATCAGCACGCCACGACGCTCACCAACCCCTTCGAAGAAGTCAAGCCCCGCGTGTCCGAATACACAGCGCAGGAGATCGCGACCCTGCAGTCCCGCCTCGAGAAGCAGCTCGGCCCCGAGTACCTGTCCTCGCGCAGCGGACCGAGCGGCCAGAAGGTATGGTACGTCACGGCGGAGAAGTGCATCGCGCTCGCGAACGAGGTGTTTGGGTTCAATGGGTGGTCGAGCCAGATCAAGGAGATCCAGGTGGACTTTGTCGATGAGCACCCGCAGACGCTCAAGATCTCGCTCGGGCTGAGCGTCATCGTGCGCGTGACGCTGCGTGACGGGACGTTCCACGAGGACATCGGCTACGGGCACATTGAGAACTGCAGCGGCAAGGCCAAGGCGTTTGAGAAGGCCAAGAAGGAGGGGACGACCGATGCGCTGAAGAGGGCGCTGCGGAACTTTGGCAATGTGCTGGGCAATTGCATCTATGACAAGGATTATGTAAAGAAGGTCACAAAGATGAAGGTCGAGCCGAAGCGCGGGTGGGATGAGAATGGGCTGCATCGCCATGCGGATTTTGTGAAGAGGGAGGAGCTGGTCAAGATGGAGGCTGGTGTTGGTAATGGAGTCGGTGCTGCTAGTGCGGTCCCGTCTGCTGTTGACTCTTTCGAGGACCTGATGGGTGGTAAGCTGCACTCATTTCATGAGAATCAATGCACTCGCTGACATGCTATAGAATTCGATGAGGTGGACTTCAACATAGTGGACGACGACCACCCAGACGAAGTCTCCGTCCCACAACAGAGCGAGAAGTTCACGCCGCAGGCCAACAACAAACCCAATCCTCCCAACATGAAACCACCATCCAGACCTCTCTCGAGATCACAGTCAGCAGGCAACCCACCACGAGCACCTCATACCCCTATTCAATCTTACCCTCCACGGCCGGGACCTCAAAATCACCCGAACCAGGCTGCTTCACGTCCACAACACCCCCTGCAGCAACAGATGAACCAATCGCGACCTCAGAATGGCCCTCCATCTCAAGGCTCAAATAACGGTAGCAACGGCCCTCACCAAACACCACCTCAAGCACATGGTCAGAACGATGCCGTCCCATCCGAAGGTGTTGGATTCTTCTCTGCCCGCGCTGTGAAGCAGCTCGTGGGACCAAAGGAGGACGAGGAGGCCAAGCTGCCCACCGCACCGCTGGGCGCTCAAGCGTTCAACCCTCGCGCCGAGAGCCCTTCGATCCGCAAGACACCAGGGATCGACCACACCAAGTCCAAGCCTGTGGGCCGAAATGGCCAACACGTTGCGCCTACCGAGAGCATGGGTGGTGACGCTGTCGGTCAGAACCCCGGCCCAGTCACGGCCTCGATGGGCGCCGGTGCCGGTAGGCCAGGACCCAGTGCCAATGTTGGTGGTGGATTTGGTGCTGCAGGAGGACAGCAACAAGGTCCGATCTCTTCTCAGAGAGGAAACATTGTCAATCCTCAGCTGAACCAAGCTAGACGCATCGGGGCGCCCGTAGGCAGCCCCATGGGCAACAGGGGCCAGTACCGTCCGCCCACGATCAAGAGGCCGCTGCCGAATGATGGCAACAATAGTGGTGCGCGGCCGGTGCTGGCGGACGTGTCTGCGAATGGGTCGGTTAATGTGGCTCCTGGCGGCGGTGCTATGGGTGGAGATCCGAAGAGACAGAAGATGGGTTGAGTTGCGGATTGGCTTGTGGATGTATGGGATATCCCACTGCGTTCTTCTGTGTTACTTTTTGCTGTCACTAGCGGTTATGGAGGATGCACTCTCTGTTCTGGCGCTTGGAGTCTCACTATGAATGCCAACATCGGGTGTAGATGGGTGAATCATATGATTGTAGTGAGGATGTGTGGGGTTCGCAGCACACGAGTTGTATCACTGGGAAAGCGGGCGGCATCTTGGTGCTGGGCCTAGGCTTCTATCTTCTATCTTCTATTGCTGGTCTAGCTTAGGCGGCGTTCTGAGGCTATGGATGAACAGAGGCAGATATTGGAATTTCAAACGGCTTGTGCGTGCAAGAGCTTGCCGGAGATGATGAAGATGGGTGTGGGGCAGATTGCCGGTGCTCGGATTTTGCTGTAGTAAAAATCCAAGGGCTTCTAGTAGGGCATGTCATGAGCCGGACGTAAGAAGAGGACGCAAGAGATAAATTATTTCCTGACGACGAAACATCCGGTAGTGACGAGGGGTTGTTGTATATATGAATGTCCGTGCCCTCGTGCCCTGTCGATATCCCTCTTTGCTTTGCAGATGAGAAGTGCTTTCTACCTCCAGTGAGATATCAGTTGTAGTATTACAGTAGAGACGCAAGAACTGTGCTTGCGCCGCGTATTTCTCAAGATTCCTGCATTGGTCCAATATAGATATTGCGAGGTTCTATCTATAGGCATTTCTGAGCTTGCATATGAGCACATCATGATTCGATGTGGCCGTTCATGTTACAGACAGACTCTAAGTACAGAGCCCTTAAGCCGCGCCCCCCCCCTCCCTCTCCCCCAAAAAAGCCCGCCTATACGCTCGAACAGACCATCCCTCCAGTCGTCATATTTTCATTCAAGACACTTCGCAGCGGAGCATCCCATATGAGATTGTCTCAGAGGATATTATACGAGTCCTACAAAATGTTGTGTTGCACGATAGTGGAATGTAGCCTATGGAGATTTTCTTCATAAGAGGGCCCATGGCGATTTGGTGTGACATTCCTCGTCTTGTTGCAGCGGCCTTATCCTTCAATAAAACCTGTAGTCAAGATAGGTATAGTCGCGTACCATCGCCAGCGACCTTTGACACATCCACACGATGCGATTTGCATTCCAAAACGGACAAGTCTATCTCGTGGACTCCATCCTCATCATCAGGCGCTTCGAGCCAATCACTCAGTGTTCGCAGCGTCCTCAAAGAAGTCTGGAAAACTATTAAGGGTAGTTTATATCTATTTCGAAAAGTAGGTACGAAAAGCAGTAGCAGTAGCTGCTTTATATAAGGGTTAGCCTTATTCTGCTACTAGCTGCCGACTGCCTTCTAAAACGGAACTAGTATATAGTTTCTTTATTATGCCTCGTTTTATATTTTAGTTGAGCAAACGGCATAGTAGCACATTTTGACTCTTTTTTGCAAGCAGCGACATCTCCTCTGTTTAGAAGGAAGTGCATAGGTGGTGCAACATCTAATGGCTGTAAGGGTAGTCCAGATAGTACAAGCAGGATTGTCGTGATCAAGGACTGGATATCTTGGAGCTGTTGCGTTATACTCGGATACGGAGCCTCTTGCGTAGATGGATTCCGATCCTTCATCGATCTTTACAATTCATCTCGGAGGTCAACGAGCTGTCTCGGCAAGTCGATCCTCAAGCCTTTGCAATCATCTTCTATCCTCTTGAGCTGCATACCGAGAGACGACTGGTCTTCTGTGTCGCAAATCAGTATATTGTCTCCAGATATAGGTAACTAATGTGAAAATTGTTTTCGTCTTACTGGAGTATGATAATGAGATTCAGCTGGATCTCCGTCCGACTGTCTTGAAGCTGAGCCTTCAGCTAAGCCATCTCATCCCGCTTCAAAGTGCTTTTCCACTTCGCGCTCAAGCTCGTCCATACCGTCCTTCTCTTACCAGTTACTTTCAATCCCGATAGCAACTTGAGCAGGGCGTCCGCGTTCTATTGGCAATCTTTAGCGAAGCGTATGATGTTCCTTTCAGCTTTCGTCTTGACAGGGACCTGCGCCTGCAATGATCGGGCCAGCGACTCCAGATCTTCCATCACGTCTTCGAGGCGGGCATTTTCGTCAAAGGTGCCATCCGGGGAGCGGAAGATCTCCCATGTATCAGCGACGAGCTCCCATAAGTCAATGACTGCAATAATTGAGGAGGCAAGACCAATGGCGGACACTGGATCCATAGAGTTTTTTTTCCTTCCCTTTCTAGTGGACTGTTGTTCTGAGGACTCTCCTTCGCATGTTCAGTGAGCTGAAGGGACTCAACAGCGGTTTGAGTTTCGTATGCCAACTCGCGAGCTCTCCGGAGCCAAATTCCTGAGGCTGAGGAGAAATGGGGCTCAAAATAGCAGAGGAGGGCGCAGTTAATTCCCAGTCAGCACTATCGGCCGACTTTTCCCTTTTCCATGATGTTACATACTCGGTTATGCTGTTGAACTAAAGAGTGTGGTTGAATCGATTACTTTATTTCCCTACTCAAAAGCTAGAAGGATGTCTGCTAACTATACTATATAAACTCTCGTTTTTTCCTCTTTTCTAGTTCGGAAAGGTCTCCTTCCGAACCCTCTCTCTAATACCGATCCTTAAACGCCTAATACTATAAATCTACAGCTTTCAGAGTGCCGTTAAGAGGGATCCCTAGTGCTATTAGAGGGCTGTTTATTTCGGCACTTTAATATATGCATATAGGCAGGGTTGATATCATAGTCACTATATATAGTTAGCAGCCTAACTAAAATTAACTACAGTTAAACTACTAGTGACTAAAATTATATATAGTTTTCGTTTAATTTAACTAATCTCCATTGTATAAAGGAAACTATTACAGCTTTTATAGCTATATTAGCAGCTTAAAAACAACAGCTACTTAGTCTAACTAAAACTTACTTCAGTTTTTAGTGTAGTTACTAGTAGTTGCTATTGTTTTTCTCTCTTGCTGTTAACAGCACTATAAAATCTTAGGTGCTAGGCTTTCGAGCATTCTCCATTATATGAAGGAAACTGTTACAGCTTTTATAGCTATATTAACAGCTTAAAAAACACTAACGTAGTTGTATATCGAGTCGGTTACAATATCGAGTCGGTTACTTTTTCAATTAATGCGACCTATTATATTCGATACGTAATTTCTCTATAATAAATAATGGAATTCTATACCTAAGAAAGCCGTATCCTCTTTATATATAACGTAATCAGATTATCGAAAAAAATAAGTTAACGACGCGCTTCTAAGCTATATAATATACTATAAACTATACTTAGCGACCGACTAAATGGTAAGATATCTCGGATTACTATATTAATAAATAATTAGCTTTTAATAGAACTCGAGGAGCAAAGTATTATTA
>MUZH01003630.1:0-18243 GCA_003012965.1 Juglanconis oblonga
ATATTAGCAATCCGTAAGGAAAATCCTTATAAATCCTAATCGAGAATATATTCGATAATACTTTACTCCTTAAGTTCTATTAAAAGCCGATTATTTATTAGTATAGTAGTCCGAGATATCTTGCTATTTAGTTAGTCGCTAAGTATAGTTTGCAGTATATTATATAGCTTAGAAGCGTATTATTAACTTATTTTTTTCGATAATCTGATTGCGTCGTATATAAAGAGGATACGGCTTTCTTAGGTATAGAATTCTATTATTTATTATAGAGAAATTACGTATCGAATATAATGGGTCGCGTTAATTGAAAAAGTAACCGACTTAATATCGTGACCGACTCGATGTATAACTACATTAGCTAAATAAGATAGTTTATATTACTAAAAAGTAGCTATAACCTAAGATAAATACTAATAAGAATAATACTATTATAAAAAAAGACCTAAAGCTCTTTATTCACTGAACAAACGGCACGAATTAAATCCATATGGCCACCGAGGATGCACATGCTGCAACAGCCCGGAAACCACCTCTGGTCAGCTTGGATCGTGACCGCTGCGTCGAGAGGGGCTGCTGAATTTTGGCGGCTTCCATACATTCGAAGGAGGCTGGTCTGTCGGCGACCCCAGTTATGATGTTCGCGGACCGTATTTCTACTACTCGCAGCCCGTTGACACTTGAGCATCAGTCGCAAGTGGCAGCGGTACCTCCAAAAGTTCACCTGACAGGTCGTCAGACAGGGGGCTTGCAAAAATGGGTGGCCTTTGTCTACGACGCAGTCCCGGCGCCATCTTCACGAGCAGCGACACAGCTTCCGCCTCCTAATGCAAGAGAAGATGGCGAATTGTTCTGCGATGCCAAATTGCTGCCACGTCCCGCGTAGGACGAGCGGCATCGGTCCGCGCTGTGGCTGATGAGAAGCTTATTTTGTGCAGCTGGTCGCTGGAGGATCTCATTGGATGGTCGGCCGTTTGCGTTCAGCATATCTATCTGTGTACGGTGCTCGGCACGTCCTCTGTAAATTGGCCATCGTGTTTTCGATCCGGCTTTTGTGGCGACGTGATTAGGAATATGTGTCGGAGGCGAAAGACCGTCGACGAGGTTCCCCAGTACGCGCGCCACGGTAAGCCTCATCTTGATGTCTTGACGTGGATCAAGGACCTCGGCACGCCCTACGTCGATCTCAGCACCATACTATGCATGGCAGTAGGTCACAAGCCCATTTTGACTATCACACCAGCACACACATCACTAACGCCTAGCCTCGATTCTGTTTCAACGTTCATTAGTTTACCTTCCGTCCAGCTGGCCGACCCATGGTATGATGGGCGGAAAAACAAAACTACCATAATAGGCAGAAACACTGCAAGACCGAGGACAAGGCAAGCCTGAGTTCTGGGTCAAGCCACACGAAAGTCAGGCTGAATGAAGGTGGTCAAGCCCGAAGGGGGTTGACAAGCCACGGTAAGGTTTGCCAGGGTGTTCTGCAGCGGTGCCAGACTGGCACCACACAGGCCACAGCGCGACCCTACTTCCCCACGCACCCTGACCTCAGATCCGGCTGGTTGGGTTCCTCGCTAGACCGATTCGTGAAGGATGCGCGGCGTGCATCTGGCGGCGTCACTTTTTCATGTACTGCCAACGCACACATGTCGGCCCAGCATGAATCGGACTGCGAGACATCAAGAATTGAATCATCTTGGGTTGCAGAGGCTGCAGCAAGATGGCAGACTGACAGACGACACCGCCTTTGTGCCATGGACGGTATGACGTCTTTGGTTTGCTTCTCGGGAGCTGTGGACAAGAGGATTTGGGTGGGTGGAGTGACGGGGAGGCCGAGTCGAATCTAGTTTGTGCGCTGGCTTCACCGTTTTTGATGGCCATGGTGTGTCGACGACGAGGGTCCCGCGGAGGTCGAGATGACTCGTAGTCCCATGTGTGCATGCCGAGCCGCTCTCTCGGGATGGAGGACACAACAGAGTAGATAGATGGGTGGACTCCTGCCTAGTTGTAGCGAGAGGCTCTTTCGCATGTCTCGATAGTGAATGCAGCGGCAACAAGCGCATGAAATCTTGGGGCCTTCTGGAAGGAAGCGCTTGAGGGAGGGTGCATGTCGATTTCCTGTTCCTGGATCTGTGGGGTCCCGTCGGGGAACTTATTAGTCATGGGCGGAGCAAGACGGGTTCGTCTCTAAGTCTGGGTGCTCCGTGCTCGTGCTCTGCAGATGTCGAGAGGTCGAGGAAAGATCGAGACTAGGTAAGGCACGTACTATAGGTAGAGTTGAAGAGATGAGGTGGCAGTCATGGGCCTGCTTGCATAATCCGGAAGAAATGGACAGCAGCTGCCGTTGACCATGGAAGCAGGGCGAGGGAGGAGTACCAAATACTATGGTGCTAGCTAGGTATAGTGCTATGGTGCTCTGGCCCAGCCAAGGAGCAGAAACGACATGGACAAGGAAGGAAGAAACCACGAGGATTAGGATTAGGATTTCCTAGGATTGGGATTGGGATTGGGATTGGGGACTGCTGATGACATGGCTCAGCTCCAATTTCGTTGCTTGTCCAGAGTAATTCTCCGAGAGGGCTAACCCAGCCTTGGGAACAACATCGCAGAAACACTCTCTTTTTTGCATACGCACGCAGTACAGATCTGATCTGCCACCTTATTTCCCTCGCCTTCTTGTTCCCCGTCCCCGTCCCCGTCCCCGTCTCTACCATTGCGTATTCGCGCCCACGTCCATACATCTCCGCGACACAGCGACACAGCGACACAGCGACACAGCTACCTGGACACCACCTTCAAGGCCGACCAAGACCTGCATGCACGAGGTGTTGTGTATTGTCTGAGAAGGGGACTCACTCTCCTTCCCGCTCACAGACCCTCTACTTTAATCCCTCTGCATCTTCTGTCTTATTACTCTGGCCGATTCCATCCTTTTCCGGATATCAGCGTGACCAGCATACGAGGCGTATGCAGAACACCCACAGCTACTTCGTACGAGCTGTGAGACACAACGGGTTATCTCGCGGTTGGACTGCGGCATGAGTACGACCCCGTAAAAGCTGCCCAATCTCTTCAGACGCCAGAGAGGCTTTTGCACAACTTCTGCTCAAACTTGCGCTCCAAGATCTCAACTCTCATCTGCCAGTCTAGTCTTCGATTCAGGATCACATCAGTGGACGAGCCCAGCAGATCTACAGCAACAATTCGTTGGCGATTGAAGCTGGAAGCTGGAAGCTGGAAGCTATTCTTCCGCCACGTCCTGCAGTCAGCTCTCATGCAGGCCCTCCTTTGACCCAGCACGACGGCAACCATCGGAGCCATTGACATGCGATTATGATTCGGAAAGCAACCTTGGCTCTCTCACCGCCCTCTCATCCGTTTTCCCGAAGGTCAGGCACGACAGTGGAGGCCACCGGCGCAAGTGCGGGAGTAGGAAGTGAAAGTGGAAGGTTAGGCGGCCCTGCTTCAACAAAACTGCGGCCACCTCATCAACGACCTTCCAGCCAAACTGGACGAGCTGGCGCAAGGTCGCGCTTGGGATCGCTAAGATCGGGCATCAGCAGCATCTCCGGTACCAGCATTGGCATCGGCGTCGGCGTCACGCGGTAGTGACGGCAAAGGTTCAAGGTCGAAAAGGCGACGATTGCAAGTCGAAGGGAGGCCAGTACCTTGATTCCCTCGATCAGGTCCGTACGCTTCACATTCTTATGTCTTGAGCGACGCTGAACTGACGGAGGAATGTGCAGCTTGCAGTTGGAAAAAAATCCCGGCAATCTCATTTGCTGCCTGTTCCATCCTATCTCATCGGCTGTCATTTTTTGGCGGTGCTGGCCTTGGTTTCGCTGGTCTGCCCGCCACCGGCTTTTCTGCAACGTCACCCAGCCTCCAACCTCCCAGTTTTTGATGCGACGAATCGCGCCGCGCCATTCCTGCAACGTCAACATCGCGCGCGTACTACCTTCACTCCAAGACTCCAATTGATTTTCTGCGCTGGCATTTCTCTCTTTCCTTCGCCGTGCAACGGCTTCGTCTGCCAGCAATTGACTTTACCAGTGAGTATGGGTCCCCAATTCTTCCGCCTCGCCCCACTACCCGTCATTCCAAACAACTCACCGTCGGAGCTACGAGAGCTTCTAGAGCTTCCATCAGGTTTCCAGCCTGCGTTGGCCGCGGACCTTGGCGGCACCTCCCTGCCGCCATCTCCCTAACTATCTTCTCCTACCAGCCTCAAAACTGGGTCCACTTCATTCGCTGACCGCTCCAACGTCTCGCTTCTCTAGGGTCACTCCTGGTTTTCCGATCTTTCCCATCCCCGCGTCCCACCTTTACTCTCCTGTCACCACTTCGTCAGTGGTGACTTCTCACATTGTCCGCCCACCCCCCGTTCGGTGCTAAGGGGGAAGTGTCTGCCAAGGTGACCATCATAGATCCTTCTACCTCTTACGAGCGTTACGACCGTTACGAAACACCCTCTCCGGCGCAACAGCGCCAGCAGCGGCCACTTCATCGAGCAGGAGCCTCTGTTTCTTCCGACCAAGATTCCAGGTCAGGCAGATCAACACCACTGTCATCGCACCGAGGTCTACGTCGCACCCCACGCTTCATCGGTACCCCAAGTCCACAGTCCCAAGGTTCCAGCCGGAGGGCGACCCACTTGGAAGCAGTCTCGGTTGGCATCAGTCCTCCGGGTTTCTTTGCGACCGCCGATCCCAACGACGTACCTAAACCACGATCGAGACGAGAGCGACCTCCTCCCCCGATCAGGCAGCTCTCACAAGATCTGCTCACCGACCCGTTCGAAGAAGCTTCTACCACCCTTCCTCCATCCTTCGTCCCTCCGAGATCCTCTTCCTGCCGAGCTGACGACTCGTCAACCCACCCGTTTGTCCACATCTCCAAACACACTCACAGTGCGATCCTCTGGGCTGTTGAGGAGGCATTGAGGCACCCCAATCCCTTTACGCCAGACCTGATCGAAGAGAACGCATCCATGTCCGACCTCCGTGGTGTCGGCGGTCAACCCGCCGTCACAAACGGCCTCGGGTCCCCCTCGGCTCGACCGACAGCCCCACCAGTGCAGACCGGCTCGCCGTCACAAGGAATTAAGGGTCCTAAGAAGATCATGGAGGAGCGTGCGGCTAGAGAGGCGGCTAGAGAAGAGCGTAAGAGACAGGAGCAGGAGCGGGAGCGGCTAGAGCGAGTCCAAGCTGAAAACGAGGCAAGACAGCTGGAAGAGCATCAGAGAAGGATGGCAGAGCGAAGAACCCCCGCTGCTGGCGCTGTACCCCCTGCTGGCATGGTCACAGGAGGTGATCCTTCTGTACCCATATCCACCCAACCCATCGATCCGACCGGCGGTCAGCGCAGACGGCAACCACAGGCCTCCATACCGCAGGCACAACAGCCTACATCCAGAATGCAGCCTTCTGGTCAAACCCCGCAGCGAGCTTCGCGAACTGGCTCGCAACCTCAGCCGCCTCTTCAGTTTTCCGGCGTGCCAGTTCTGGGTGGTTCTGCAGGACCCCCACCCGGCGCAGCAACAGCTCTGCCTGGCGACCACTCGGGCGCGACAGGCCAGCCGCGTAACACGTTCCCGCACGCCTTCGAGCGATGGGAGGCCTTGTCAGCTCACTGGGAGGGCTTGACTAGCTTCTGGATTAGGAAACTGCAGCAGCATGCCGACGAGATTGACCGAGACCCTCTTTCCTCCCAACTGTCGCGACAGGTCACCGACCTTTCCGCGGCAGGCGCGAATCTCTTCCACGCGGTAGTCGAGCTCCAGCGTCTACGAGCGAGTTCGGAGAGGAAGTTCCAGCGTTGGTTTTTCGAGACTCGGGCTGAGCTGGAGCGGCACGAAGAGACGAAGGCAGCGTTGGAACGTGCCCTGGCAGATGAGCGAATGTCCAAGGCAGCTGCAATCAAGGAGGCAGTCGAGAACGAACAGAGCAGCTCGAGAACACAGAGACGGATCAACGAGATGCAGAAAGAGCTTCAGATATCCAAAGAGGAGGCACGTCGGGCATGGGAGGAGCTGGGTCGTCGAGAACAGGAGGAGCGCGATCGCACGATTTCACTTCAACAGGGCCTGCCCACCATCGTCGGAGGAGTCCAAGTCGTTCCCATGACGCAGGGTGTGCCGAGCCGTGGCACCACGTCCCAGGAGCCGCGACAAACGCAGCAGCCTGAGGTGATGTCTCCTCAGTACCCGCAGTACTCGCCACCGTCGCAGGGGTCCACGACAGCAGTGCCGGGCTCGAGCAGTGGCGGCTACTATCAACAACCACAGGGCGCAGGTGAGGAAGAGCGACCTTACAGTGCTGAGGGTCAGTCTGAAGGAGGCTATAGCGAGGGTGAGTACCTCATTGATGCTCAGGGCAATTTTGTCCGTGACGCTCGAGGCCACAAGATCCCCTACCCCGGCACCCCAGGGGATGATGAATCTGACTCTGGTGCAGAAGAGTACGAGACTCCCTCCGCGCAGCCTGGCGTCAGTTATCCTCCCTCCGCTTCTCAGTGGTCTGGTCAGCCTGACTACTCGGGCAGTGGTTTCGCCGCCCCGGGTTGGGAAACCATGCCTCGACACCACCACCCAACGCGCCTCAGCGATGTGCTCGAGGAAGATGAGACGCGGAGTCGGACGAGTGCCGGTCAGAGTCAGGTCAGCCGGCACTAGAACTCGGCATCTTACTGCAAATGATTCCCGCACGGGCGAGATACTCAACGCGCGCTTTCCTTTCAACCTTACCAACCGCAGGCTTTGGGCTTTCCCAGAGAAGGCAAACTGGTCAGCCTTTAATTGGAGTGGGTACACACGAGAGGCCGCGACACATCGGTCGCCAACGGAAGAACCTACAAGACGGCGCTGACGACAAGGATTCTGATTGCTTTCTTTGACCTTTATCTTGGTTATGGGAAGCGATCCAAAATCGGCATTGGACACCAGTGCGAGAAACAACTACTTGCATAGCATGGCATTACCTCGGCATTTTCGCGACTTAGCTGCTTTGAATCGTTCTCATCGGGGAAAGAGAGGGAGAGAGAGAGAGAGAGAGGCAGAACTTATTCATTCGCACCTCTCGCACGACCTCTCGCTGTGGCTGAAATACTACCCACCAATTCTATACAACTCCACGTTTGTTTTTCATTTCCTCAGGCGGTGCAGAATTCTTTCTTGATACCCGTTTGTCGTGGATGCTTCGGGAGGAGAGACAAGAGGGAGGCTACTAGATTCTGCGCTGGAAGGAGCTGCGCGGAATTTTTACTTCTTTGTTCATATTTGATGTTGGAACAGTGAGCGGGTTTGGACAAAAAAACTGGGTTGGTTTTCGGCACTGAAAGGGGACGGAAGGATGGCTGGTCTCGGCTTGGGCTCAGTCACGTTGAAGGAGCTTCAAGGATTCGAGACACGGGGCCGAATGGCATGGAAGGGTTTGCGGCTCGGCATTCGACATTCACGGACCCAACCGAGTTTCCAAATGTTTCCGAACCACGGCGATTTTGGGGCAGGGGTGGAACGGACGGAATGGATTCTCCTCGGACACCAACACGTACGTATTGCAAGGTACAGGACCAACTGGGAAGTCGAAAACGAAGGGGAAAGGACAGATGGATGTGGTCGTCAAATCGCTTGACGGACAGAGACAGAAGTCAAAACAAGGCGTTTGATAGACATCGGATTTGGAGTTTTGAAAGGGGAGGGAAGGAGCATCATATGGATGGATGATGGCGGGGGCAAGCGAATCAAGCAAGCATGCAATGCGTTGTACTGTACATTTTCGATAGGCGTACTAATCGTAATTGAGGATACGGCCGTGCGAGGGCCGTGAGGACTATGAAACTGATTCAGCAGGATTCGTTGCGTATGAGGTGTCGATGCTGGCCTGCTTGTAGTGCCTGGACTTCGGAGAGCAAACCTAGTGGGCAATGGTCTTGGATTGACCGGTCTTCGGCCTGTACGAGGATGCTCTGTGCAACTAACCATGCTTTAGGCGGATCCTGGACCATCTGGACTACCTGGACTACCTAGGTACCAGTACTCCCGCTAGTGTTCCGCTCTCGAGTATCGATCACGAATTTGATTTATTAGCATTTTTATAGGGAACCGATATCCCCAAGACGTAGTATGGGTGTCCGGAGCAAAGTCCTGTCGACCTCACTTCTGTTTTCCTTCATGTGAATTTTCGGTTTTTCTCTTCTTCTCCTATTCAGCCGGGAGCCGGAGCTGGTAGGGGGTGGGGGGCCTGTGATATTCAAATCGGCAGGCGCCCCGTATTTTCCTAGCCTGCCGAAGCAGTGTGGGTCCCTTCCCTGCCGGCACTGCAACACAAGCTCGTCACTGATCAAATTATTGCAGGAAGCAGGGTTCGTCTTGACATCGTCTACCAAATTTTCTCTCTTTTTTTTACTTTTTTATTTATTTTTGGTCTTATATGAAGGATTGCCTCAAACGCTTCTTTCTTTCTTGTTGAACGTTTAGGGCGTATCACGCGAACTGACTATCCCAGGCGTTCCACTGAGCCGTCTCTTGTCGTTTGGGCCGCTCCTCCTGTTTCGTCCGGCGCCATGAACGCGTCGTCCAGAGCGAGGGTGCTCCTGCGCGGCGGCACCAGCAGCGCCCCGCTATGGTCGAGGTGTGCATCGTCGCAGCGGCTGTCACTGGCGGGAGTGGTCGCGGTCGCGGGTGGGAGGAGATGTCGCTCCTCGTGTGCGCGGGCGAGCGTGAGGCACCATGGCTACAGCTCGTTGAGGTGGTACTCTGGTGATGGCAAGGAGACGTCGCCGGAGAGCTTGGGAGGCGAGGCGGATGAGAATCCTGTCGCTGCCCAAGAGGCCGTGGCTTCCGAGGAGAGCAAGGGTGGGGATGAGGACTCCGTCGCAAGCGAGAGTGAGACCTCGGAGACCGCGTCGAGCACCGCGGAAAGCGATTCAACCACTGTGTCCGAGACGAGTGAAAGCCACAGCGCAGAGATTATACCGGGCGACACAATTTCTGTAGACACGAAGAACACAGAGCCGACTGAGGGGGTTGGTATGGATCCTTGGTCACCAGAGTTCGCTTTCGCGTTTGAGTGAGTTAGGGCGACACCCGTTTCTTTGCTTGCTGGGGGGCTGACATCACCTGCAGCATCGACGGCGTCCTACTGCACAAATCGGATCCGATCCCTGGGGCGACCGAGACGCTCAGGTATCTCCAAAAACACAAGATCCCTTTCATTTTGCTCACCAACGGTGGTGGCAAGTCGGAAGTCGACCGGGTGGCTGAGCTGTCGGCCAAACTCGGCGTAGACCTCGACACCTCAAACTTCGTGCAGAGTCATACTCCGTACCAGCTACTGGCCCCTCAACTCCCCGCGAGGATGCTGGTGCAATCATCTTTACCCCATTATCTCGAACAGAAGGTCGGCGTCAAAAGCCTTCGGGACTCTACCGTACTCGTTTTGGGCTCGGACGCGTCCAAGGCACGCCATATCGCTATGGGCTATGGCTTCCAATCAGTGGTGACTCCGGGAGATATTCTCCATGCACATCCAGAAATTTTCCCCTTCGACCCTCTGTCCGAGTTCTACAGCAAGCAAGAGATCCTGCCCCTGCCCAAGCCCATATACGATCCCAAGAATCCCGATTTGAAATTGGAGGATTGCCTCAAGATAGATGCGATTCTCGTTTTCAACGATCCCCGAGACTGGGCTGTCGACATACAGCTTATCACTGATCTGCTCCTCTCCCACCGTGGGTACCTGGGCACGTACAGCTCGAAGAACGCGGACCCGTCGGTCCCCGAGCAGGACCGCTGGCAGCAGGACGGGCAGCCCGCGCTCGTGTTTAGCAATGCCGACTTGCTCTGGAGCACGGGCTATCACCTGCCGCGATTCGGCCAGGGAGCCTTTCTCAGCGCGGTCTTGGCTGCCTTCGGCAAAATCGTGATCCAGGCCGAAGGAAAACGAAAGCATCCATATCAAATGCGGCATTTCACATTTGGCAAGCCGCATAAGGAAGCGTACAGTTTCGCCTCCTTGAAGCTTGCCAATCATTTCTCAAGGCTGTGGCGGAAGAACAAAGAGGAACTACAGGGTGACGATGACGAAACTCGACGGCTACGGAAGCTCTCAGAAGGACGCGAGAAGCCCGCCGAGCAGCAAAAACAGCCCATCCTGAAAACCGTTTACATGGTCGGCGACAATCCTGAGAGCGATATTCGGGGCGCTATTCGTTGGAGGAACATGACGAAGAAACCGCGTCAGACGAAGTTTATGTGGCAGGCCTGCTTAGTGAGGACAGGCGTGTGGAACGAGGAAAACATGCCCCTGGAGAGGCTGACCAAGCGGGGAACGAGGCCTGATACGGTGCAGGATGATGTCAAGGCCGTCGTGAATTGGGTTCTGGAGAAGGAGGGTTGGCCGGAGAGGATGGAGTAGAGGGAGGGAGGGAGAGAGAGGAAGGAAGAGAGGGTTTCAAAGGTCCCATACCCGCCCGGATTCAAGCAGCGTCATCACGAGTTTCAGCATAATTATATGACTGCCAAGGAACCTCATGCCTATATGCATGGACGCACATCGTCTGCGCTAGTATACATGTACATCATCTTGAGCTCCACCATGATCATCTGGAATGGTACTACGGTGTCTTCGGAATGGGGGCGCTCTCGAGGTCTCGGTCGTGGACTCGTGGTCGGGTTGCCCACAGTCCCCGT
Source organism: Juglanconis oblonga (assembly GCA_003012965.1). Lineage (NCBI taxonomy): Eukaryota > Fungi > Ascomycota > Sordariomycetes > Diaporthales > Juglanconidaceae > Juglanconis > Juglanconis oblonga. The sequence goes on from MUZH01003630.1 coordinate 10,694, forward strand.
GTGATACATGCCACAGAAAACAAAGAAGGCAAGACATCTTTCAGAGAATGTACAATGAAGTGGCAACAAAGCAGCCCACCTATTTACTGGACTCGACGCACCCGTCTGGGCTGTGTTCTTTGTGAGTACCAACCCACGTTCTGTTCTGTTCAGATCAGAAATACCCATCCGTTTTGAAACACATATTTATAGAACTGTCGAAATTGATAGGATAGGTACAAATTCATATACATTCACTACGTGCTTCGTCTGGCAGAGAAGGCTACTTGCTCACTACACATCGTGAATCACCTCGCGTGTAATCTAGCCCGCCACCACCATGTCTGGAAGGTCTCGAGTCCAGAAGCGAAACGGCGGAAGAACCGGGCGAAAACCCTACCAGTACCCGGGTGTTTTCGTGCCGGTCGAGGGCGCGCTGGAGGGCCACGCGAACAACCACGTGCGAAAAGAAGTCCCCTCGATCCTCGGCCTGGACCACGAGGGGCAGCAGCAGCAGCAGCGGTCCGGCCTGGGCATCCGAGACCCGGCCGTCCACCTGGCCGAGGACGGCTTCATCCTCCTCCGGATCATCGCCGCGGGCCGCGCGCGGCTGATCACCATCGTGCAGTCCCGCGCGACGGGCGAGATCTTCGTCAACAAGCTGCTGAGGTGGAGACGCTGGCAGCTGGCAGCAGGGGGGGATATGAGCTTGCCGTTGGAGCTGAGGGTCTCGACCCTGCGTCCCAAGGGGGTGGATGACGATGGCGAGCCTGTGGAGGATCCCAGGGCCAGGGCGGGACTGCTGCCGATGGTGCCCTACCTTAACAAGCTGCGGTTCTGGCAGCGGTTGAAGCCGGACGAGTCTGATAGATATAGGGTCTATTCTATGTTCTTTGAGTGAGGGCGTCACCTCTACCTCTTTCTTGGAAAGCTGCATACCTCCCCCTTCCCATGCTGACTGTGACATGTGTTTGTTTAGGTTTTGCAATGGAGGAACCATAGGGGATTTGATCGCGGCTTACCACGGGGAGCTCTTGGCGATTCCTGAGGCGTTCATTTGGTATGTGATCCTCGGACGAGAGGCTTCCAATACTTCTTTTTTTTAAGGGGTAGGGGTGCTGAATATGTGCCTTAGGTTGGTGGCGGAGCAGCTGTTTTCGGCAATAATGACGCTACGATTTGGGTTGACTCCCGACGACCAGCCTGATGGACCAGGCTATGTCACGAGTGAATATGAGGATGAGGACGGGGATGAGGATGAAGATGAGGATGAAGATGAGGATGAAGATGAGGATGGAGATGAGGATGGAGATGAGGATGGAGATGGGGATGGGGATGGGGATGAGGATGAGGATGAGGATGACGAGATTGAGAGTGTTTCCACAGCCGAAACTGGCGACTCTTACCTCTCCGCTCCTAATCCTGATTATGATAAGGCAGCATGGGACGCTGCTCCTCCCGACGATATTTCAAAACCGGGTTGGAGAAAGATATACCATCGTGACTTGGTAAGCTTGACGGTGAAAAATCAGGATCCGTGAACGTACCAAGATTACTTACTCTTCTATATAGGTTAAAAATAACGTGTTTATACATTATCCGCCGAGGTCGAGAGGCCGTTTGCCTGCCGCCGGACAAGAGAGCAACGCATTGCCTCAAATTGTTGTTGGCGACTTTGGGAACTCTGGGATGGAGTTCGACAATACTGAGAAGTTACCGGTATCCCGTAAGTTATTTACAGCCCACATGCTTCCTTCAACGTCTTCATGAACAACTCTTCGATGTGAGTGGTGGTCGGAGAGTTTTCCCTCGCTGTACAGTCTAGAACACTATCTGCCTTCGACAGAGCAAATCTTTTCTAACGTAGTTGGACAGTCATACCAGCGCCCGATGATTCCGATGACGATGGCGACGACGAGGCCTTCCTAGAAGATTGGGAGGATATCTATCTCGTCGGCTGTATACTGCGAGAGATGACCATGACGCACGTCCCCTTCCAAGACGACGCGATAGCTTTTGCGGATAACGTAGAAGGCTCGAGACCAGACAACAGGCTCGTGGCGGATGTGAACAGCTTGGACACAGCTCCGGCGTACAGCCAGGACCTCATCGATATGCTCGAGGAATTCGAGTGGGACGGCCAGCTAGACGGAGGCACCGTCCGGAATCTGGAAGATCCAGCCGCCGAATTCCCCGACGCAAGACGCATCGTCAACGTGCTCCTGCCGACGGCCCAAGACAAAGTTCGCGGCTTCCGTGCCCGGGTTGGGAAACCGGCCGGCTACTTCGACTCGATCGATGTCTCGTGGACCCAGCCGCCGGCGCTCGCACCTTTTGAGTACAGCCTCAAGTACGCGACCGAGGCCGGCGATCTCCCAAGAGGGCAGGCAGGGGTGCCCCCTAAATGGCCGCAGCTGGATATGGGACCGATCCCGGAGAATGATCGAGGGGAGCACGCGAGGATGGTCCAGCTCGGGACGTTGCACGGCTGGGATCATGTGCGGCCGTATCTCCGTGCGGTGGCGGTCAACTTCGACGATAGCATGGCCGATTGCGAGCCTTTGCGGAAACCACCTTCGTAGTGCGCAAAGCACTGATCGAAAGGGTATTTTTTTGGCCCCTGGATGCCTATTTTGTCGTCATAATTGAGCTTGAAATAAAATATCTGGATTTACGTAACGTTTGACTGAGATTCCTCAGGCCGAATATCGAAATCTGTGAGGAAAGCTTCAGAGCATGATCAGCAAAAGGTGCCTTCGAATAGTGCTTGGATTTTGCTTAGTACGTAAGACCGGGCAGTAATGGCCCTGGCCTCAACCACCGGATCCAAATATAATGGTTTACCTGTAACAAGTTTCTAGGCCACCCGCGACTGTTTTCCTTCCTCACTAAAGGCCACGCAAGTATCCTTTTATGCAGGGGTGCTGCCCTGCTTTCGTGAAGCAGAGAAAACTATATGTAGTTGTTATTTTTCAAGCCGTTTATATATCTATGAGGACTATAGTAGTTTAGACTATAGGTAAATATAATAGGTATATAGGCCTACTTTATCTGGTCTTCTTTACTATATAGACTACTCTGCCGCTCCTTTCTCTTTCCTTTACTTCTATCTTAAAGCAGTATAATATATAGTTTACTATTACTAACTTCTAGAATGCTTATCTTAATTATAAGTCTAGTTTGCCTTTAAATCTTTCCTTTAAGCTATAGAGCAAGCCTTTATCTTTTGTTCTCATACTTGCTATTCTAGCTTATAAGAATAATAATTACCGAAAGAATTAAGAGTAGAATGTTCATTATTACTAGACTACTAAGTAGTTGCTATATTTTAAGTAGTTGTTATTATTTCAATAAAGGAAACTATTAAAGCTTTTATAGCTATATTAATAGCTTAAAAAACAACAACTATAACTACTTAGTAGATAGTAAAAGATAATATTATTTACTAGTAAAACGTAGTAGCGCGTATATTAAGTTTAACTGCTATGGAAGAGCTATTATATTAATAATATATTGAATAAAGGAGTATAGTAAACCCGGTTGATTTCTTTATCTCTTAAAGAGTAGAGAGAGGACTGCTAACTAATTTATATAGATAAACGTTCTTCTCCTTTTCCTATTTGGAAGCTTCCTGCTAAGCCTAGCTAATACTAATACGAGACCCCTGATACGAATCCTTAAACGCCCGGTATAGCTCTATTACTATAGCTTGAATTAGGAGAGGGTCCGAGGGCTATTGGTCTCGTAACTTCAGCAACTCGTAGCTGCTGGACGTTTGATGATGGCTAGACTTGAGAACACTGGGCGGAGGAGGAACTGGGGGCTAGGATGGTGCACTAGCTGCACATCAGCGATTTGACACCGCTTTCGAGGAGTTTCCCGCTCAGCAGACCCGCGGTTCTTGTCTGCATTTCCCTGTCTGTCCCATTCACGTATAACCGAGCCCGAGCTCCAAGCTGTTTCCAACCCGTGTGGTGTACCTAGGCCAAGCAACTCCGAAGAAAGCCCTCAAGGGAGTGTCTGATCAACCGGTGTGCCCTGCCGCCTAGCCTCATTGGTTTTCTTCCCACTCAGCTTCCTCGTTATGTGATGAAGTTGGCGGCTCACGAGGTAGTTTCCCTTCCTCTGAAAGTGTACTGTTGCTGTGTACGACCATCCTCCGAGTCCGATACCTGTCAGCCATGGGAGGCTGGCGTGCGCTCTTTGCGTCAGCGCTAACATGTATACTCGCCCTTAGCTGTCACTGTCAGGAACCTTGGCAGTTGACGCGGGCAATATTGAAGATTATGGTCAAAGTATTGTACGGTGAAAAGGGCCTGATTTCTCAAAATCTATGCCTTTCAATATCATCGTACCACCCAGCATAACCGTTGGTGTCACTCGTTCGGGACATTATCACCACTATACGCCAGCCCAGCACTCGCTCTCCTGTTGGCGCGAGAGATCGCCATGTCGATTTGTTTCCGCGCCCATTCAAGGCCATTTCTAAAGGCCGCAGCACCCTTGCAGAAACTGTCAAAGTCGTCGTAGACTGGCCAGGTGCCAAGCAAGGTCGTGCTGTACTCGACATCCTCCAGCCGCAACGGTGACAGCTGCAACAACTTTACTGGGCCTCGCCCATGGTACAGATGCACAGTATACATCCGTAGAATTCCCTCGACAAAGGTACATGTTATAGTGCGAGCTGTGTGGCTACTCCGTTCTCTTTCATCTCCGTCCTCACTTCCGTCGCCAAATGCCCAGAGCGCTTCGATTCCTCGAGCCGCAAGGGCTCCGTCATACACCGCTTGCAACTTCGCTACCTCAGGACTCCCGTTAGGACCTTTGATATGTACGATGAAGTTGGGGCAGAGAAGGCTCTTGGCAGCCGTCGGGAGGATGAGTTGGTCAAGATCGCGGCGAACAGTTTGGTTGAGTACTTCTGGGCGTGCCCCATAGGCGCGGTTCGGGTTGCCTGGAGCAAGAAAACCGGGTGTCAAGGAAGCGAGGTTGGTTGCCTTCACAGGCCCTTGTTTTGCGTAGGCTAGATGTCCACCCAAAGCGCCTTCGATCGCATCAAGTGTTCTAGAACGAGCTTCCTTGTGGGCAGCAACATCATACTCCCTTTGTAGCTCCGTAAAGTCATCGAGAGTGGAGGAGCGTGTTTGGAGAGAGTTGCGTCCGCTCTCATGTAGTATCCCAAGAATTTCTTGCAAGTTGTCCGGTGCGGGAGGTCGCGCCCCTTCACTCAGCCAGTGGCCGATGGGCCAGACCTTGTGGTCGATAAGGTGCTGCCTGAAGACGGCATCGTAGGGGCTTGAGCTCTTGGTGCGCGTGGTGCGACTGCCAGATTTGCTGCCTCCTCTTCCCTTTGCCTTTTTAATAGCGCCTCAAGTCGCTCCGCCTCGAGTCGCTCGTTTTTGTTGCGCCGGGGCCATGCACTCAAATCCTCGAAGGCCTGAGAGATCCGGACCGCCGTGCCTCACGCAGATTAGACGGTCGCCAACAGACTCTGAGACGCGCGCTGAGCGCACTGGCTGGGGAACGTGTCTGTTCCTCCTGTCGAGCTCTTGGAGAGCGGACTTGGCCAAGGGGACGCGCGTGAGGTTGTCCCAGAACCCGGTTGTACGGAGCGCATCGCTCTCAGTCCGACCCTGGGATTCTTCTTCCTTTTCCTGCTCCTCCTTGTGATATGTTTTCCGCCTCTTTACGGGCCTTTCGGGGATCGATCTGGTTCTCGGGGGCGAGGGGAAGACGACCCTGGACTCTGACCCTGGACGACGTCGTGTCCGCTGTTGCTGAGGGTGGCTGGTCGGGGTCAAGGTTAGCAGCGTCTCAGACATGCTGGACCTGAACATGAAGTATAGAAGTCTTTGTGTTGCTATCCTGTGGGTGGGTGATGGAATGATCATTAATAGATGTTATTCACGTCAATAGACAATACCCAATACCCGAAGGCAGGCAGGCATTGCATGCTTATATAAGCACTAGAACCTGAAGTAGGCTGGCCGCAACTGTTTGGCCGGCTTGGCATCGGGTTCCGGTTTCCTAGATTTAATAAAACTATTTCCTATTTCCAGTCTATCATTATGTGAAGCTGGGAAATGATTTCAAGACTCAACTGTATTGCTAGAGACAGGCCCCGTGGTTTCGTCTTCCCGTTCACGTTTACTTAACTGCGTTGTGCCGCCACAACGCAACCACGCCGCTCGACATCGCGATACGTTCCATACGTTACCGTATGGCACGCAGCTTATAATGCTATCTAATGAATATCTTAAGTAGTAGAAACTAGTATTAGTTATTTATTAACGCTATAGCCTCTTCGGAGGACTTATAGAGCTATAACGCTGATAAGTACCATATAAATATATCTAGCATCGAGTAGCTTATAAAGCTCTTATAATCTTAATATTATTAATCTACTCTAGTCTAAGATTTAAATATTATTTTACTCTCTTACTATTACTAACACTATAAACTTACTATAGTACAGCATACTCTAGAGAGATATCTATTTCTATAGGACTATGCTATCTTTATAAAACTAATAAAGAACCGAACTACTAGGAAATCACCTTATAAGAAGAGAAGAGAAATTATAGCTATTACACTAAGTAATAAAAAGACCGATTTAGCTAAAGGCAAGAATAGAGATTATATTCTTTTTAGATTAATTATCTACTTCTTCTAGTAATATCTTTACGTACTATTTACGTGTTATTAATATATAGAGAGCTTAAGTATCACTAGATTTCATAGCTTTAGCAAATCGCTAATAATATATCTTATATCCTATTTCAACTATATTAAGCTTATTTCAAGATATTATAATATTAAAGGAGACTTAGGTTAGCAAAAGATAATTAATAACGTGAGTAGGCATAGATTCAGATGCAGGAACAACTCTAAAATCACTATTATATTTAGATTTTACTTTAATAATAGCATTAGTACTGCTACTAGTATATAAAGAGTCTTACATTATAATAAACATCTATAGTCTAACCTATAGAATAAAACTCGAAATAGGTTTTCTACTACTAACTTAAAAATAAAAAGTTAAGAAAGCCTAAAATATTATAAGTCTATATCTATCAACGCTATGCCCTCTACATCTAAGTATACTTATCAAATAAGCTTACTATTCTAATTTCGATATCCCTAAATTTTGTCTCGGCATACTTACTAGTATCATCAACCGGGACTATTTGCTAACCCTCAACAGACTAAAATAGCAACAGACTAAAATAGAATTGCCAAGTTAAGAAGACAGTTACAAGATAGATAACGAAATAGAATTATAACAGTTTTCTTTACCCCATCCGGCCACATCTCAGCAGAGTTCTAAATGTAGTACTACTACACTACACTACAAGGGTCCCTAATACACTACAAATACACTACAAGATTCTAAAATACACTACAAATACACTACAAGATTTCGAAATACATGTAGTACTACTACAAAACTACTACATTCCAGAAAAAAAAAGTTATTTTTTATACTAGGAGTTGAACAGGGGACTTTACGGTTTACGAAGTTATTTTTAGTATTTATATTAAAATTATAAAGTCTCTACATTATACTA
>MUZH01003631.1:0-18246 GCA_003012965.1 Juglanconis oblonga
ACCTAATAGATATTCTTTTATAATCTATATTAATAAAGAATCGAATTAGTAATTATTAAGGAAGCTTACTAATACCTATTTTCTTAGTAATTATATAGATAGCGAAAGGGATAAAGGAGATAGCTTATCGGGTTACCTTTATTAAAGCGGAGAATTATAATCTTCGAAAGGCTAATAATATACTTAGTAAACGTCGGAGGGCTAAGAAAATTTATCTCTATAAAAGAGGAATACTTATTTAAAAGGAGGCAATAAATTTTTTAGCTAGAAAGGATATAGAGTAGTAAGCAAAGCGTAATAAGGGTAAAAATATAGATAGGGAGGAAGGATAACCGGCGACTATTTAACGATATAGCAATTACGGCAAATCCGGCTATAATATACGAATATACGAGATCGATATAGAAATGTCTAATATATATAGTTCTGATTAGTTTTAATTAATTTGAATGATTATAATGCTGCAATTAAATAGAAAAGGTATATAGGTAGTAGGAAGTGTCCCGGGTACTAATATGTCCCGGGTACTAATGATCCACGTTATTGCTATTATATTCTCTTTATTATTTAATTCTTATTAACTATTTAGTTAAAGTATTCTTTTTTATAAAACGTTTGAAGGGTTTTAATAAAAATTCCAAGACTTTTTAGCAGGACATTTATATAGGGTTTTGAAAAGTTAGTGTTCCGCGGAGCATCCAAAAGACTAACTGAATAAACGAATGACTATGTGCAGGGTGCTGGACCCTGGCCCTCGAGGAAACCCATAGTAGCCCTAGGACGGAGGTCCAGTACTGTGATACAATCGCAGACATCGGTATTGATTACAACCTGACGACTAATTCCAAGCAATGCAAGAATGGGGTGAGGACAATCTGGAATATAAATCCTAAATAGCCGCGCTCTCGCATTTTCGCGTGCTACTCAAACTGGGGATTACACCATCTCATCTTTGGTGGCATCTGAATTAGGTTGAGCCATGCTTCTGTACTATCCCCACTGCTTGAGCCCCCGCTGGATTCAAGCCAAGGTTTCCAAATATTTAAGCGGCTTGGTGACTTGCATCATGTGGCCAGCGGTTCGAGTTATGTTCCACCAAGCCATAGTTGACAAAGGCTCTGCGATCGTCGTTCAATTCGGCCATCTCGAGCGAGTCGTTGCTTGCGTTGTTCCTGATGTCCAATACCTGAGAGTTACCCTCCGTACCAGAGTGCAAGACTTGCCACGATTTAGTCGCCACGATCCCACTGCCGCTGGTATCTTTGGTTGTCGACTGCGGAGTTGACTTTGTACCCGTGCGGCCACTAAGAAGCGAAGAAACCTTAGACCAGCCGCTCCAATCCAGGATCAGCCGGAAGTACTTGGGCATGACTGGAAGGCAGCCGCAGATGATCACGCAGGATGGTTCAATGACCGTGAACAACACAGGGAGACTCTCGTGAACTTTGTGATATACGATATTAGCCAAACCTCTCGACTTCAGGAGTGGATTACTTTGACTGAAACATAAGCAAGACAGGAAGAGGACTAACACGTGGCGTCGACTGAGCTTTGAAATTGGTATACAAGCACCATTCTGATAGTAGCGACGATTAATGCCCTGAAGATTTGTCAGCATAATGGATTGGTCAAAAGGAGACGAACACATACAATAGGCCTATCATGAATATCACGCTCAGTCCCAGTCGCCTCCCGAACTTCATTTTCAGTCCCCATATTGAAGGCTGGGGCAAGATGATGAGGAAGAGATCAGTCGTTGCAGTTAATGCGTTGAGCGTAAGGCTGGACGCAGCGTTGTTTTGACACGTGTGCGGTACGCCCCAATTGGTGCTGTACGGTTGACACAAAAGCGAGACCGTCAGAATACTCGCAATGAAGACGAGTATGACATAAGTGCCGAGGAAATAAGTGCCCCAGCGCAGGAAACGAGAATGCAGTGTGAAGATTCGAATTAGGAGAGCAAGACTCGAGGTCTTTGCGAAGACTTGACATACGGGGTAGACGTAGGTGAATGCCAATGTTGTCTGAGAGACTTGAATCAGCATAGGTGAGCCCTGTTTAAGATGTCTCGCCAGCTATTGAAGGCACATTGGGTACCTGGATAGCTTCGGGGCTGAGAACGCAACCTCCCAAGGTTGGAATGGTGGGCGGATATCTTGGGCATGAGGACTTCGACTTGTGGACTTACTTTCCCCATTATAACGATCTTATCAGGATGTTCCAGCAGCCAAGCCATATGGTGGCCTATTCCGTTGTTTGCCACTGGATAAATAAAATGTTAACTTATACGCTGCCACGAGACAACACAGCAGCTCCAATGCTTGTTCACTTACTTATGACAACACAAACTTGGACACCAATTAAGAAAATCTGAACGAAGGGTCAGTAATTAAGGCGCAGCCTTGTATCATTTTGGAAGTTCGTGCTAGTGAGTGAAGCGACATACCGTGGCACATATAGCGAGATAATCGTCCAGCCTCCACATGAGGCTTCCGTGAGTGTTGACACTTCGCGACATGAGACGAAAACTAAGGCATATGAGCGTCAGACATGTGAATAGCAGCGACACCCCAATGATTGTGGAGCTGACGCTTTGGGTGGGATCACCCAGTGGCGATGTTGAGCTACTCATTGTCTGGACGATATTACTGTGGATGAAGCACTATACGCCTGGCTGACTAATACAGATCTTCCTTTTGCGACCACCTTGGAAGATGTCAAAGCGGCGCTTGATATCGTTTTGAATGAATCCGCCACTCCAATGTCCGTGACTATTTTAAGTTGGATCGTGGATTCTGCACATGCCATCAATATTCTCGCACACTTGTCAGACATTCCGGCCGGATATGGGGTCTATTTGCATTTGGTCAGGGATTGAGATCAATATTGATCCTTCAATGTGATATTCTTATAAATAGACCACAGCATGACATCGAAAGCGGCTCGGGCTGAACAGAGCCTCGGTCTACTTTGTGCTGTGCCGTAGGGAATCGCCGAATGCAACCCACCACCATTTCCTCGGCCGTTCTCCGCCTCCATGCATCACAGCACTGCCCCGGCTTCCCACCCTTTCGAGAGATCCGCGCCGCAGCAGCAGTAAAGTGGGGCGGCTTTTTACATCACCTGCGAAGCCTAGGCCCTCTGGGCCTCTGGGGTCGTTGTCAGCTTGAGAAGTCAGCGAAGATACCGAAATTACAAGGGTGATTGTTATGTACTTAGTCGACATCCAAAGATGTGCTTCCTAAGTGCATAAGCGATGTATCCTTCTAGGGAGTCGTCGCCATACTTGACACTGTCTAGATCAGGATTATGGAACGTGTGTGGGCTCGAACGTGCTGGCAAGGGATTTTGAATAATCATTGACGCCAGATGATGATCATAAGCGAATTTGCGCCAACACATCGATAACCTCCTGAAGTCGTTCTCGCAGTTAAGGTTGCAAGCTCGATTGTGATTTTTGAGCTTATCCTTACGGCTCTTGCAGACCAGAAAAAAATTGAAAGTCTAACATTTGAATGTCTTGGACTGCTGGCTCCTGCAGAGGTGCTATTTACCTATGTAACTAACTTGCTTGTGAGGGAAAAGTCAAACCCACCGCGTCTTTTTCCCGGTCCAAGAAATCCTTGAACGATGTTAGCGGCACCAGACTCCCTAACTCCTTCAAATTGACGAATTGCGAAGTCTGTCTCAGCGACTTATGTGTGTTCGAGAACCCTCCAGACCTCTCCTGTGCCTCAATTTCCGCGTCTGAGAGAAACTTCGCACGTAATGTACGAGGCCTCCCAGCGGCCTGGGCCAGCTGGTCCAGCATTTCCTGAATTCTCAACTGCTCGCCAGCAAGGTTGAGTGCACGGCCATGATATCCAGTCGGATCTTGAAGAGCAACAATCGCAAACTTTGCGATATCCTCATGATCAATTATCGGAAATTCTGTTTCGGCCGTCATAGCAGTAGTCCAGCTGCCTTCGTCACGAAGTTCCGTATATCGCTTGAACTTCGGCTCTAGAAAGTTGGCCATGAAGAACGTGGGCCGCAGCAGAGTGTAGTGATCAAATTCTCCGTCTTTAACCATCGTCTCAATCGACTTTTTGTTGATCATGTGCCTCTGCATAAAAGATCCTGAGGACACAGCGACCCCGCCATCAAGCATCGCCACTCCCAAGGTCGTGGAGGAGATGACTTGCTTCACCCCGACAGATTTGGCAATGTTCAGAATTGCTTGAGCCTGGCAGCCTTTGGTTAATGTCTGATGCCAGTACCAGTGCTACTTCCAAGTCAAGTGGCCCTGACTAACCTGACGGGTTTCTTGGGTAGGTACATCCCAATTTGGCGAGAGACACAAGTAAAGCTTGTCACATCCAGCCAGACTAGTACTCAGAGCTTCAGTGTTGTCCCAGTCGCCCTCAGTAAGGTGGACACCTATTCCGCGGAGAGCGACCGCTGCGGGGGAATTTACATCACGCGTCGTTGCGTGCACTTCCCACCCGAGCTTGCGAAGTTGTCGTGCGAGAGCACCACCCTGACAGCCAGTGGCGCCGCAAACAAAAACTGTGTGGGAAGATGTAGACATAGTGCTTGAATGGTCATATCAAAGTGCAAGACACGTGGATATCGTAAATACCATGAGTCTGAAGAAGTCACAAATCGAGGGCACAAGGCATGTATGAGATACGGCACTCATTGCCACACAAGCCTCGGGCAAGTGATACCCAACTTTACGGTATGACTTTGACCGAGCAACACAGCGCCGGGCTCAGTTCTCGATCATATGCATTTAACAGGCTGAACGAAAGTAATGGACCGCCAACTGATAAACGCTCGCTTACAGCTAGCTACTTACAACATTGGAAGTCCAATTATTTCCGCCGCAATTCCGAGAAAAGGTTTTCATGGCTGCGCATGGGGTAGCCATATCCCCAGGCTCTGAAGCCATGACCCCTGGGCACTGGCAGCTTGTGCGAGCCGCCTGGTGACCCACCCTTGCTGACAAGAACGCAATAGATATGGGTACCCGCGAAAACATCCTCGGAGGTCACTCCCCGGGGAGAGGTCGAAATTTGCACGATACTTATCGCGGAAGGTAACTTCAACCATCCCTCGGCCTTACAATGACAGGATGCATGTAGGCCTCTCGAAGTGGAGTATATATGCACCCTCGCGGCTCGGGGAAGCCTTCCAGACAATATTACCTGGCGCGGGCGCAATCAGCTATCACTTTCAGCCCCTGTAACGGTCGGTGCAAATGCAAGTGACGGCTCACCTGGCTTGTGACAGCTACTTGTGGTACCTGGAGTGGATCCGTCACAGCGAGAGTGGACCAGGTGAGAGGAGCTTGCTTGAAGACGTCCTTCGTTCCACTTGGTACTTTCTACATACTGTCTGTTCATTGACATATTGATTGAAGAGTCTCGGTACAACATCCAAGACTCTGGTTCTAGATTCGCTGGACATGGGGCCTGTAGGATGATGGAGTTGCGATCCATCCGGGCATGGATGGGAGCATCCATACAGTAGCCCCCATGACCATGGTGAGGGGATATTTCCCTTGGCGCAAGGTAGAGATTGCAATTTCACAAGTGCTGACTGCATTTGCATCCTTGTAGCCTTGTAGGGAGAAGGAACCATGGATGGCGGCCCCGTCGGTCCCACAGCACGGGAGAGAATCCAGGCGGTCGACCGCTTGATGGCCGTTGAAGATATCACACATGATGGTGTCGCAGCATTACAGCTGAGGAGTCGCTTGAGCTGCAGGAAAGAGGCAGAAGTTGAATTGACAGCCTTGATGAGGGGGGAACGCGTTGCAAGTCCCGACATCACTTCAGCTTTGCGATCATTCTGGTGAATTTATTTTTCGTTCACTTGAGATCTCGATGAGCTCTATATAGGGAGCTATTTGTTATTTGTTTCTTTCTTGGAATGCTAGTGAAAACGATCACCGCGAGATGTCGTCCCGCCAACCTGTTCCGCGTATCCTTGAGCTTGCAAATGCCATCAGTGCCTCAGCAGCTCGAATTCAAGATGCATTGAGTGCTCAAAACATTTCTTCACCTTCATTCGAGGAAGAATCCTCTTATCTTGTGCCTCCTGAGATCTCAAGGGACCATGATGTCGTACTTGACGCCACGGCCGAGCTCCACGACCTGTTGCTTGAGCCACTGAATTTGATACATAGACACTGCGGAGTAAGTATCGATCCTGTCGAAGAAGAGTTGTACCTAAGTAGCTAATTTACCTTCAACGACTTGAAGCATAACAACCCAGTGTGCATGCTAGCGATCACCACGTTCAACATTGCGACCATGGTCCCAAGCCATGGAAGAATTTCATTTGGTGATATCGCCAAGCAGACACCAATGTCAGAACAAATGGCAACTCGTCTCCTCAGACATGCGATGACGATGCACATCTTTCAAGAGCCCGAGCCAGGAATGGTTGCGCACACCGCTGCGTCCAAGATGCTCACCAACGAAGGAGCCAATGCCTGGCTTCAGGCTGGCACAGAGGAGATGTGGCCAGCGGCAACTAAGGTGAGTACACCATGAATACCAGGTTCGTTCCCGGGAGGACATTAAGTTCAGGTCAACAGATGGTAGAGGCTATGAAAAGATGGCCAGGGTCTGGAGAGCCTAATGAAACCGTAAGTACACACACACATACACACACACACACTCTCTCTCTCTCTCTCTCTCTCTCTCTCACACACACACACTCTCTCTCACTCTCACCCCCGCACTCTCACTCATATTCTCATTCTCACTCACAAACACCCGTCCAACCCGCCCCGCACCAAATGGACACTGGATCTAACTTTCGCCCACTTTTCTAGGGGTACTCTCTCGCTACCGACTCGCTGGAGACCCTATATGATGTGTTTGCAAAAGATGCGGACAGAGCTGGGCGCTGGGGCAGAGGCATGCAGGTCTTTGGCCAGAGACCTCAATTTGACCCACGGTACACCACCGATTTCTACGATTGGGCCTCGCTTGGTGATGATGCTCAAGTCGTCTTCTTTGGTGCAGGTCATGAGCATATTCCCCTGGCGCTGGCAGCGCGATTCGGAAATTTGAGTCTTGTTATACAGACCATTCCGCAGATTGCTGAGACTTCATCAGTACCGGAGGAGCTACAAGGGAAGGTCCGGTTCATGGCGCATGACTTATTTTGTCAACAACCGGAGAAAAATGCCGATGTGTACTTTCTGCGCTGGTGCCTCCACAACTGGTCCGACAAATACTGTATTCTCATCTTGCGGGCAATGATTCCAGCGCTGAAGAATGGCGCAACAGTTATCATCCAGGAGACCATCATGCCAGAGCCCGGCACAGTGGCAGTGTGGAAGGAGAAGAACATCAGGTCAGTCTCAGCCAGCATCAATGTGACAACCTTCGGACAGACTGTACATCTAACTTTATTCGTCACTAGGGCCACCGACATTAACATGGCGGCTGCATTCAATGGTCAGGAAAGGACGGTGGCTGAGCTTGCAATGCTGTTCCAGCGTGCAGACACGAGATTCATTTTCCAGAAGATCATTGAGCCACCAGGATCTGCACTTGGAATCTTGGAATTTTTGTGGTCCTGCTAGGTTTTCTTGGTACTCGAATCTGAGTCGACACGGTACTTGGAATCCCAGGTAATTCTTTTTAGAAGAACATTGATACTGGGTCATTCTTCTACATTTTCACCATCCAGGCTTTAATGGGCAGTCCGCACGGTATTTAACTTGAAATGCTTCAGTACCATCTGAACAAAATCCGCCTGAAAGACAATCTTGCGTTTGTTATTATGTTGGCTACCTTGGGAGTGGCATACGTTGGGAAAAGCATTAATCGAGACTGAGAAGGGGCGACATAATTAGAATAAATTGAAAGAGAGTCTTAGCCAAATCTAACAATCCGACCGAACAACTGCCAACAGGCTGACAATGGCTTTCCAAAGATGGCGTTACCTCGCACATGTGCATCCACCCCCACTCCCCATGAACATTATGTTACAACTTCCAGTCCTCCGCTCTGATAATTGTCAAGCACTCGAGCAATCTTCGCAGGCCCACGCTCAACGCCTCTTTCTCCACGGTAAAGCTGACGCGAAACCAGCCCAGATCCTCGCTGAAGAAACTGCGTCCAGGGGATATCCCAACCCCAGCGGCCATACACCGCATGAATAGCTTGCTCTCACGATCTTGGTATATCTTAAGGTCCGTTGGCGACAAAGTGTGCACGGAGAGGCTTGGAAGGATGTCAGAGTGACCTGATTGGCACAAGTAGGACCGAAGATCAACCCATATGAAACATCCGGCGTTGCTATTGAAGGCTTAGCTTGTTGTCGGCCGGGAATATTTATGGCAACTGACCTCTTCCGGTAATACGGAATGTCATGGGCATCGAAGAATTCAGTGACCATGGAAGAATGATCACGGAGCACTTGACGATTTTTGGATGCAAATGATGTCGAAAACTCTTCATCCTCAAGCATTTGAGCCCAAATGTCTTGGGTTAGATAAGGTGCCCAGCCAAAAACACTACGTATTTTGTTAGCTTTGATCCAAATCATGGCCTGCACTATGCATGCTAATTACCAAATACTCGTCACTGCTACCAAAAGCCCTTCGTTCTTGGAGTGAAGTGCAGCGAGTCGCATTCCGTTCGCGCAGTAGTCTTTGCTCATTCCATAGGCGACATGTACCAAATGCCTGTCAATACACGTGCTAAGATCCAATGACAGAACGGACGTGAATGATACAGCATCAGATATCCCAGGATTGTCATAGACAGATTGTGCGAAGATCTCGTCGCTGAACAGGTGCAGACTATGCCGACCGCAGAACCGCGCGACCTCCCGGATCGTCTCTTCTGGCTTAAATATTATGTCAGACGAAGAGAACTATAGAAATGCAAGTCTCGAGTGGCAGCTTACGTAGCATCTCCCAAGAGGATTGTGTGGACTGCGGTGCAAACCTCATGATTAGCATAGATACACAACAATATCACCCTTGCTTGAAGGCTGGTTTCATACTTGGTCAACAGCACAGCTCGGGCTCTCACACCGTCTTGAGCCGCTTTCTCCAAGGCAGCCTCCAATGCCAGCCTGTTCAAGCGAGGGTCAAAAATATCATCAAGCCCATTGTACTCTTCAAGGTGTTGGAAGGACGCAGGGATGAGCACGCCTCGCGACCGCTCTTTGACAGCAGGGACGAAACCTGTGTAGTAAGGAAGAGGAACAATTATTCCCTCTCCCTCGTTGCATACAGACCACGTCAGAGAGTCAAGGACAGATATGACTCCAGGGAGGACCAGGATCTCTCTGTCTTGCACAGTTTCATAAGCTGCGAATTCTGTGTTGAACAGGGCAGCCAGCGCTTTCTTCAGACGAGGTGATCCTCGAGGACCAACGCCATAGCCGAGATGGCCATGCGGGTCGACGGAGAACTGGAAAAAGAGTCAGTCGTGACAGGTGTTGCTTCCAAATTCGCAGTACCTCACATTGACGTTGATATACTGCGCGACTTCTGAATGCAGCAGAGAATTCTCTGCAACTCCCAGATATACACTGTGATGAATTAACAACCCTAGAAAGCAATGGCGTTAAGATTAAATGGGGCTCTTTGATCTTACAGGCCACCTTGGTTATCAGGTCTCCAGAGATTTGAGAATAATTTCTCCAGCGAATCCCAAGGCGGCGTTCGGAGGGAATTTGCCGCTGCTCTCTGGGATAGCCCGTATTTTGCAATGGCGGCATCAATGTCCGTGTGCGAAAATGATTCGCTCATTTTGTCGTTGTTGAGAATAATGCTTGAGAAGTAAATATGCGCTGGCCTTTTTGGTGATGTATATAGTACATGGGGGGAAAAGAGTGTATAAGTCCAAAGAGCTCCAGTCAAAAGAGCGGGCGGCACCGTAGCCTAAATACTTCCTGGTCTGGCTTATTGGTGTCCACTGTTCCAAAGCACTGCACAGAAGGTAACTGATCATTGACCTCGGGAAAACAACCTGAAAAGGCATGAGTAAACAAAACTGGAATCAAACAGGAGGAAATCACCGCGCCCAGTGTTTTTGCTTCAGTGGAGCTCTGGAGAATATTTTTTACACTCTTATACAATTGTGATTACTTTTACGATATATGCCAACATGCCTGTATCGTTCTCTTTGCGGCTGTGCGCAACAACTTCCCTAGGTAGGTACACCCCTGATCTCCAAGGTCACTTGCAACGGCGCCTGGACATTTGGGCCCAACTCAATCTGCTCAGCTTACGAAGGTCCTTCCTCGTGCGCTTCTTTTTCGGCTGTTGCGCTATTCGCTTCGTTCTTGCGTAAGTCATGCCACCCCATTCCCCATATAGGGAGTATACATGCAGCAGCCAAGGCAGCCACAACTGATGCCAATGCGTGTCAGTAAATGCTTCAAAAATGGGCATTCATGACGACTGAGCATGGAATGATTCTCACCATAGAATACGGTATCAAGGCTGTCAGCATACGCATCTAGCACGCCAGCTAGTATAGACGGGTCCACGAGCTCACGGAACCCGGTGGCACCAGCGTTGATGATCGCGGTAGCATTCTGTTGAGGTGCATGGTGTAATAGTCCCGATTCAAGTTTTGTGTCAAAAATAATATTGAACACGGTCAACATGATGGTTGGGCCGAGGGCCTGTGTGAGCATAACGAAGGCGATTCCAGAGGGCAGCTCCTTGCCTGCTAAAACGGCTTGAACAGCCACAATCGCCTACGGCGAAGTAAAACTATCAGCACACACACACCTATGATTGCGAGGGAGGCCGAGATGATGAGGAAGCAAGCTGACCAGCTGTAAACCAGCACCGGAACCGATGCCGGCCAGAATTTGAAAGCCGACCCACTGGCCCGTCGGGCTTCCAGGTTGAAGAATAGAGTAGAGCCCGCTTCCCGTGGCGAGGAATACTGTGGAGAAGACGGCAACTGGTATGACGAAGCCAATTTTACCGGCTTCAAACATCATGTCAGTAAAACAAGATTGCGGGCTACTGATTTGAACCAGTTCGTCAATGGAGTGGATAACTTACTAGCCCCACCAGCGGCAGCAGCAGCAAAAAGCTGAAAAAGAATCATAGGCAGCAGATATACACCACTCATCATGGCACTCACACCATTTACCGCTTGAAAATAGATCGGAAGGTAGTAAATGCCGCCATAGAGCGCCGACATAAGGAAGATTTCGTACACCCCGGAGAATAAGACCTCCTTGCGACGGATGATCGAGTATGGCATCATGGCTTCTTCACCTTGATGACGGTTCCAAAAGAACCACAGTACAAAAACCACAGCGAACCCGCAGAATAGTCCAATGACTTGGGAGGAGTCCCAGCCATAATTTCCTCCACCAAATTGAAGTGCGAGGAGAAGCATGAGGATTGACGCAGCAAAAAGAACAAAGCCTACGAGGTCGAGGAGTTGATGCAGCCTTGGGAGAAGAACCATTGGATCAAGCTTTGTCTTGTGTTCTGGAATTTGTAGAAGGCAGATGGCGAGTGCTGCAACACCACCAGTCGGCAGGTTGACGTAAAAACCTAAAGCCGCTTGTCAGTCTTGTCTTCCATGATTCCATGGTATTTATCCGAAACTAAAGAACCAAGTCTCGACCTACACCAACGCCATGTAGCATAAGTTGTGAATGCTCCTCCTATCAGAGGTCCGACAGCAAGTCCGAGAAGATTGACTGTGGAATAAAAAGGGATCCATTAGCGCATGCTGGCCATATAGCTCATGTTTGCCGATACCTAGGTTGGGTAGCAGACATACTTCCCATGGTAATACCAATCAATGCTGTTCACTGTCAGTGGTGTCTTCTCAAGCTCTGAAGTTTGAATCGACGATGATGCTTACCGGGTCGTTTAGCTAGGGGCGCACAACTCGACACTATGGTGATAGAGCCATTGGCGATGCCGGCCGCACCTAGGCCAGCAATGAAGCGACCAACAATGAACATAGCAGAAGAGACAGCCGCCCCGCATAGAACTGATCCGATCTCGAAGATCGCGAAAAAGACCAAGAATGCCCACTGCGACTGTTAGGAGGGATCCTGAACTTGTGTAGCTCACGTCACGAATGGAACAAAGGGCGCCGTGCAACGAACCTTGGTGTTGAAATGGGTATAAATCCTGCCGGTTAGTCCTGCGGGTGCCAGACTGAAAGTGCCATTGTTAGCATACCGGAACTGTGCATTTCTCAGGGTCAGAGAGGGTGAGCTTCACCGTCCGAACTGATAGGCGCTGGCGTACCAGCCTACATCGGAAAGAGAGTGAAAGGTGTCCGTAATGCGAGGGATGGCCTATGCTGTACAGTCAGATTCCGTACTGAGCTCAATACGCAATCCTTGGAAGGAGTACTCACCGTGCTGACGATCATGGTGTCAAGCAGCATGAGAAAGCTCGCCATGGCAACAGCGGCGACGATGACGGCGAGTTTCACGCCCGTGACGTACTCTGGGGTAGGCTCGGACTTCTCATTCTCATCTCGAAACGCCATACTGCCAGCATCATTGCCTGAAGCTGGCTGCAATGCAGGCTCCACAGTCTGCTCTGTGGTGGTTTTAGGCGTGTCCGTGGCTCTGTTTGCCGGCAGAAGGTCCGGAGCCTCTCCGGGGGTCGGGCGGGAATTCATAATTGATGCCATTGATCTCCAAGTACGAAGATCGTGGCAATCCACATATGAGTTGGAACTCTATTCTCAAGTGAGAGAAAGGGACAAGCGGGAGCTTGACCTACTGAGAACGTAGAGTGACTTGGTTGGCTGTCATACCGAAGGACACAAATTGCAACCCTCCTGTCCGGATGATTCACTCTCTTAGTGGCCCATGGGTCTGATTCTGCGATGAGAGTGTGAGCAATGAAACATCGGGAGCAGGACTGTAATTTCCGTCACCGGTCCAGATGACAGAATAACCCGTCCCTTGACCTTCTTACTTTTTGGGCGCAAAAATTGACATAGTACTTACGGCGCCGGCATGCATCGGTCTGCAGCCTCCCGCGTCGTAATCTCAAGTCAAAACAGGTATAGGGCCCGAAGTCGGTTCGAACCAACATCAGCCGCGTCCAACAGATACTCGTGGGGGCCTAACACCGGTACGCCGAGCCCACCGTAATGTCGGCTCACCGGTGTGAGGCCCCCATGAGATGCATGGTCCAGAGATTTGCTTGCTCGTATGCTGGTGGGGCTTCCTCCAGCCTCTTTGTGCGACCGTGCCGGGATGGAGACAGCGCATAGGCGCCCCTGGGGAAGACCCACACCCAGCATCATGCAGCAAAGTGGGAAGGAACGTACCATCTACCTGTATCTAGAAAACCTCATACCCCACCTATGTATTGTACTATTGTATACTTTACAAGGCTACAGCTGATCGTGTACCAACACGCATCTTCTTACATGGTGACTTTTGTGTGACAGGCTAGGATTGTCACACTGCCCAGGTGTCTGAAGAATCGGCCCGCTTTTCGAAATGCAAGTACTGTCATCCGTGTGACAGGATTCACAAGACGATGAACAGGCTGACAAGCTAGTTGACTTCGAGATTGCAATACGCTGCATCTATCCCATCGCAAGCGACCATCCGGACTTCTCAACACTTCCGTATGCCCCAGCATATGAATCTTCCCAAGGCAGTGCTCAGGACAAAGCGTCTACCTCTCCTACTGATCACTTGAGTCTTGAGATCTCACATGCTGCACTATCTTCATCAATCCGTCATGGCCACACACACCACCCCCAAATTGATCTTCGGCGCCGGTCAATTCACCAAAGAACATGGACATCCCACTGCCGAATCTGTCAAGCCTTGGCTCGAAGCTTTGCTCAAGACCAAGAGTCTTGCTGGCGAGATCGATACCGCTGCGGCCTATCCTGAGTCTGAGCAATATTTAGGCCAATGTGGATTCGGGTCTCATGGTTTCACTCTTGGCACCAAAATACGTGGTGGTGCCAACCCACAGCAGCCTGCCACGAAAGAATCAGTCATTGCTCAGGGCAAGGAGTGTTTGACGAAGCTGTGCGTGAACCAGGTATGTTTCCCACTTGCGAACTTGCCGGCTCCTGGCGCATCGAACCTGCGAAAACAGAGAAGCTGACTTGTGTGTACCCATGTCTTCAGGTCGACATCTTGTTCATACATGCCCCCGACGCGCGTGTTCCTTTCGAAGACACGCTCTCTGGAATAGACGCTCTCCACAAAGAAGGCGCCTTCAAGCGCTTCGGTCTCTCCAATCACACGGCTGAGCAAGTCGAGGAGGTGGTGAATATCTGCAAAGAGAAGGGCTTCGTCTCCCCATCCGTCTTTGAGGGCAGCTACAATGCTTTCGCACGCGGCCTGGAAGAAAAGCTGTTGCCTATCCTCCGCAAACACAAGATTGCCTGCTATGCTTACAGCCCCATTGCAGGCGGCTTCCCAGCACATACGTCACAGCATTTTCGTGACCAATCCTTCCAGGGTGGTCGCTGGGATCTGAAAGGATTCCTCGGCCAGGTGTATCAATTTCAATACAACAATGACAAGTCTTTGGCGGCCCTGGATAGTTGGCATGAGATCGCTGCCGCTGCGGGTATCTCGAGCGTGGAGATGGCGTAAGTTCTTCTTCCCCAGTCACAAGTGTTTCGTATAATGGACCTGTTGATGACTAACCCCCGATACCTAGCTATCGCTGGATAGCCCACAATTCTGCTCTAGATGGCTCATTGGGTGACGGGATCATAATTGGTGCATCGACCATTGATCAGTGGAACAGCAATCTGGCTGCAATTCAGAAGGGGCCTTTGGATTCGGAGACGGCTGCCAAAATTGACGTCCTCTGGGGCCCAGACCTGAACATGCTTGATAACTGGCAGGCCATCAAGGGAGTGATGGCTGCCAAACAGGCGGCTGCTAAACAGTGATACTATATCACGGAAAGTCGCAGAGGTTGAGATGGTGAACATGCCTGCCAGATTTGATCTCTAGTCAATATTGGCGCATAATGTGTCATAGATAGAGGAGTTGTTGGTTTTTTTCAGCCATAACGTGAAGTTTCCACATTTCTTGGCTCAACCATCGGACATGCTTGCTCTCGGACGCTGGATATTACTAGAGGGCATCTGTGGCTAATGTCAATGAGCATGGAGCTGAACAAGAGCCTCTCAGTGAGTCACAAGGAATTCGACCCGGCTCTACAATCGTTGTCGGAGCCTGCGGTACAACATGTCAAGGAATTTCCCGAGGTCGTCACCTAGACCACATCCACTAGGGCTTCGCATGACCTTGAGACTCAAGATTCAAAGCAGGGCGACGGGTGACTCCAATGGCTGGTGTGAAGCTGAGTGAACTCGGAAAATTTTCCACCGGCATACACTACACATTTTCGGACCAACTTTCAAGCTGTTCAGCTGTACTCTGCTCATACGGTTCATCTCTTCCCTGATCTCCCTTTCTGCCAGCCGTTGGCTGAAACTTGATATTGAGTACTTGGTTGATAGTGACCAGGCCCCGCGGGGTGACATTGACCGCTATGCTTGTCTCACTCGACGCACCGCTGGCCCCGGGGCTGTGCCGTTCTTGTGAGTCGGATCCGCAGCCGGTATCCACTTCATGCAGTCTTATGAGAAGATATCCATGCTTAGCCCGCTGGTATGCACGACCAAGCAGCAAGCTACGGCACAGCATGCACGGCATATTCAACCTTGGCCGGCTAAGCGGCGGTCAAGATCAGATGGTCAAAAGGCACGGTGACGATACGTCCTTATGTTCGAAGCACGACCTAGATAGGTAGGTGCTTGTGCAACATTTGACAGGTCGTGCTGCATAGTAAGACCAGGCGAAGATCAGCGCCAGTCTGGGATGTAAGCCATGGGCGGGGGTTGTTGCGCAGATGGATGTCGGACTTTTGACCAACGGGAGCTGTGGGTCTAAAGGAGAAGAGATACATTGAGTTTGGATGTTTTGTAACAGTATTCTGGGTGGAGGTCCTGGGCCCTGAAGCAGAGATCCGCACAGTACGCTTACCTAGGTTCTACTGCTTCACCCGTGAACACTGTAGATCATGTTTGCTGCATACGTGGAGCAAGTTCATGAACCACGGACGGATAGATGACAATGTACCTAGGTACCTATTCCTCTAGCTTATGTTTTCTGCTGTGCTGCCGTCGGTGCACATTGACCAGGGTCCTCAAAACATCCCTGTATCTTTTGGCGGACCACTTCCCCGGTAAGCACTTGGGTGTTGTGGCCGGGGAGAACTATCTTGCGTCCAAGAATACCACTCCGATCTCCGAGCATAGGGATTGTTGGTTGGTCTTTTCAGGGTGTTTGGAAAACTTTTGTGGTGAAGCCTTGTTACTCATGCGATCCACCACGGCGAAAATTACTCAACACTGAAATGAGAGCAGAGACCGTTGTGAATAATACAGGCACTGAATGATAGTGATAATAATGCTGTAGTCATTGACACTCGTCTATTGTGTGTTGGTCTTCCGTCGAGCCTTGATCTTGACATCGATATGAGGCAAGACAACGTTTCCCAAACATTGTTTTGGCCGAGCATCACCCAGAACCTCGATATCGTAGTTGGAAACAATATACGCCAAAGCTTGCTTCAGTGTCTGCACAGCGTACCATCGACCTGGGCAAGCATGTCTGCCATAGCCCCAGACAAGAAATGACTGACTTGGATCAGTCGACGTCGCTGAGCGCCCAAGTGTATCTTCAACACCGAGGCCTTGATCGGTCTCATCGCTGCGGGAATAACGAAAAGCGTCGAATTCCAACGGGCTGTCACCACGGACAAAGTCGGGATCCGTATGCATGGACTGAGTGGGAAAGACAATGCGCACCCCTTTGGTGATCTTCAAGCCGTCGCTCAGGCCGAGATCTAGTTCGTCAGCCACGACGTCACGCGCCAAGCTGACGACACTGATACTGGAGAGGCGCATTGATTCACGTAGAGTGGAGTCCAGGTTGTGCAAGCGAGCCATGGTCTCTTTGAAATTGTCGGCTTCGCTGGCCTCTGAGTGCTGGCAGTGGTGTACCAAGCGATCGCATTCTTCTTCAAGGCCCGCAAGGAATTCTTCTTTGGATGGGCTCCTGTATAAGTCCTGTACGCAATGCGATAAAACCCAAACCATGCCCATGATGGACATTGTCGCAAGCGAAAGAAGACGTAGAGCAATCCTAGAAGCATCTGTCTGCTCTGGGCCGGCCTTGGCACACCTCGAGATCATCCACTGCAAAAAGTCGTTCTGTAAAAGAATGTGTCAGTGGAGAAACACAGGCCAGTAAACGTGGTACTGGGTGAGAATTGCGATGGAGAATACATACTGGCAGCTCAGTGGGGGCGGCAGATGACCTCGTCTTCCAGATCTGAAGCCTGTCCTCAACCAGAGGTTTCAGGATTTGAAGGCAACGCCACTGGTAGTATTTGGCGTATAAACCCAACAATGGACCGATGAGAGATCGCATGAACGGTGGTGAACAGTTGATGATAGCTGTACCCTGAATGACCGCATCGGCGTATCGCGTAGACAACTCCAGAAGCCGCTCGTTCTGGCAAAGGGGCTCACCCACGAGAACTCGCATCGCAGCCCGAGATATGACTTTGCCGCAGCTGTTCCAGTTGTTGACAGTAAACCACTCGTTTTTGGCATCAATATTATTCCCGGAGGATCGCCAATACGCACGAAAGGCACGATCCAGCTCTTTGGCTGTGGCCGCCGCCAAATTGCTGACTTGCTTCTGCGACATCATCCGACGCACAACATCGAACTGGATGGGATTCTGATAGATATCGCGATCTGAAATCATGTAAGGAAGCTGGATAGTCTCAAACTGAGCGCGATGTGCCGCCAATTCACTATCTGGTCGATTGAGCGCTGACAGCAGTGATGGTGGCAGCACAACAACAGAATGACCGGTCCAGATGTTCGGCAATACAAAGGGCTTGTCCTGTGACTTGCAAAATCGTTGATAGCCGTCCATAGAATTCTTTGAGGCATGGAGGACAGAGCATAGTATAGCTCTCATCCATGGGAAAAGACCTGAGTGATTCACACCTACGACGTCCAGGCTGCGCCAAAGCGTAGAGTGAACCGGGTCGCAAGAGAAGCGCTTGAGGACATATGCCGTCACCAAAACCAGTCCAATGCAGAGACCGACCTCTTCCGATGACAGTGGCTTCTGGGGAAACATTGCGTCTGCTGATGCTGTTGGTGTCTCTGCGTGTACTGGGAAAATGGAAGGGGAGGAGGAGGGGGG
>MUZH01003632.1:0-18332 GCA_003012965.1 Juglanconis oblonga
AGTATAAAGGGATATAGAATAAATATTATAGTTTTTTAGGGTATTTAGGCAGTATAGTTATAAATAAGGCTAAATAGCCTTCGGAATATCTTATAAGGCTTTTAGCTTTAAAAGCTATTCGGGCAGGTTATAATATTTCTAGTAATAATTATTATCGAATATAATAATATAAGCGGTAAAACGGATTATTAGATTATATTATTTTAATTAGGGTATTCTAAATATAATAGGGTAATAGGCTAGCTAAGTAATATATATTATTATCCTCTCTTAATAATAATTATTAATATAATAAGCGATAGAGATATAATAGGTAATGGCGTTTTTAGAACTTCGGCTATTAATAACCTTTAAGTTAAAGGGTTTCTTTAGGGGTAATAAAGGGATTCCTCTCTCTTCGGCCTAGCTTTAATCGATAAAAGCTTTGCTTTTAGCTTTAGAATCCGTTAAGGCATATATAGATAGGCTCTTTTCTTCTATAATTAGTTATATAAGTAATATTAGTATATTCGATTATTAATTCGATTTATTTTTGACTAAAAGTTTAGTAATAATAATAATAGATATTTATAATTTATATAGGTTAGGAGCCTAAAGGCGACTTACCCTAAGCTTATACTATTTACTAAGCTTTAGGTAGGAGAGATACTTCGGCCTTAGTTAGGAGAGGAACGGAAAGAGGGATAGGTTAGGGAGGTCTATAAGGGAGATATAAG
This sequence comes from Juglanconis oblonga, assembly GCA_003012965.1. Lineage (NCBI taxonomy): Eukaryota > Fungi > Ascomycota > Sordariomycetes > Diaporthales > Juglanconidaceae > Juglanconis > Juglanconis oblonga. The sequence continues at coordinate 717 of MUZH01003632.1, forward strand.
ATAGAGACCTTATAGATAAGATTAGTAGTTATTAAGTTCGGGGTAGTTAATTATAAAGTAAGTTTTAAAACTATAATAGTAATATTTATAATATTCCTTATAATTATTACTTTAATATTACGAATTTAAGTTTATTAAGTCTCTAGGGATATCTAATCTAATAATATTAGGAGACTTAGGACAGGCAGGAGCTAAGGCAGAAGTCCTATTTTAGCTAAGGGTATTCTAGGGTATAATAGATTAAGTAAGAGCGGTAGTATAGGTCTTAGAGACCTGCTATTAATATTAGTAATAGTAGTTATCGAGTTTTTATAAGTAATTAGTATATTTGCGGAAGTAATAGGTTAGGCTAGGGTTATATAGGAATATATTTTAAAGTTCTTTAGAAATACTTTAGAATAATAAAGGAGTTAGGGTATCCTTAGGTATTTCTCCTTCTAAAATAAGTTATTATTATATTATAGCAATCTATCTTAAGTAACTATAAGTAGAAAAGAATAATATTATTTAATTTTAATAATAGAATAAAATAATAATTATTATCTTAGTTATAAGAAAAGCTATAAGTAATTAGTAATAGTATAATAAAGGTAATATTAAAAGATCTTAGAGAGATTAGGGGGCGGGTAGTGCAGTAGTTATGCATTATAGCAGACCTTATAAAGGTTATAATTTCGAGTCTTATCCCGCCTACCAGTTTTTTCCTTTTTCCTGGATTCGTAACCTACGGAACGGAAGAACCTAACCCCTAATATATTCTCTCCGCTATATCGGGTTACGATTAAGGATTAGGTCCCCCTAGCATTATAGCAGCTAACTTGCTAAGGCATAAGTTATTCCGTTATAATAAGTCGTTGCTATATTATAGCAATTTACCTTAATAAACTATAGGTAGAGAAGAATAGTATTATTAAGCTATAATAATAAAATAATATAATACTAATTATTTCTACTATTAGATAAAGATAGCGCTAAATAGATATAGAAAGGTTAAGGCGTTAGTAAAGCTAGAAGAGAGGCATATTATATAGCTTAGATAAGGGCGAGATTCGATAATAAGGGGAGTAGCTAAGGAACGATAAGTAAGGAATAGGAAAAAATAAGGCCTATACGACAAACTAGCTATAGACGATAGGGTCGGCAGACTAGGAGATTAAAATAAAGAGGCTTAATTAGCTTAGAGTATTTTCTATATTTAGAATAATAGAAAGAAATAAACTAATAAGTAAAATCCGGGTTTAATATCGGAATCTTAGATAAGCAGCGACGGATAGTTTTTATCCTAGCTATTTAGAAAGAGTTTCTAGTCGTCGAGTATTCGTAGGGAAACCGTATGCCTTCTAGGCGCTATACTAGTTATAGCTAGCGTAATAAGAATATTATTATTATTATTATTAGAGAGATTAGGGCATTAGTAAGGCTTAGAGTAAAATATATTATAGCTTAAATAGAATAAATATAAAAAGCGTAACTTAGAAATATTAAATCGAAATAGGGCCTATTTAATAAACTAGCTATTAAGAAAATAGAGGTGCGCGAATTAGAGAATAAAATTAAAGAGGCCTAATTAGCTTAAAGCTTTTCTTATATTAGAACAATAAAATATAGATTAAAGAGTAAGACTTAGTTTAATACTGGAGTTTTACATAAATAGTAGCAGTAAGCAGTTTTTATCTTAGCTATTTAGAAAGAGTTTCTAGTTGCCGAGTATTTATAGAGAGACTATATACCTTTTAAGCGCTATATATATATAATAGTATAATAAGAAATATTATTATTAATAATAATACTTACTATGTTTATCTAAATACCGAATATTTTATTCTTAATATCTACTAACTTAAAGATTTAAGGATTAAATATCTGATATAATTCGCTTATACTACTTATATTATTCTAATCAAAGATTAAGATAATAATTAATCTATTACTAATTCTCTTATTATTATCTATCTCTTTAAAAGTTATTTATAAGGCAGTTTCTTACTCTTCTCTACTCTTATTCTAGCTTTTATTATCTATTAAGAGAACTTCTTACTAAATTTAAGTAATACTTCTATAGAGTTTATAATTTATTACTTAAATATAATAGTTATAAATTATTGTACTTACTTTATATCTACTAAAATTAAATTACCTTTTTTCTTCCTTTTAATATCTCTCTAAAGATTCTTCTATCTTTATTTTCCTTAATCTTAATAGGCTTTAAAAGTATATTAGATAGAATAAAAGTAATGTTAGAACTTAATTAAAGTAGGTAATATAAAGGGAATAGATAGAAGTAAAAAGATATTTTATATTTATAAATCTTTTGTATTCGCCTCTTCTTTATTTAAATTAGTCTTTACTTAATTAAGCTAAGGCGGATTTATCTTTTTAGCTAATTCTATTACTAAATTGCTTAGAAGAATAAGATAGTTATAGAAGGAGGCGGTTATTATATTTTATATATTAATATTATTTATTTAAACTTCTTTAAGTTCTTTTATTCTTAATTTTATCTCTTATACCTTCTAATTAGAGTTCTAAATAGCATTAATATCTTAACTAACCTTTAAATCTATAGTTAAAAATAAATCCTTCTTCTTTAATTAAATATAGACTTTTAGCTAAGAATACTTTATTCTTTTCTAAAGTTATTACTTTTAAAGACTTAGGATATAATTGCTTATATTACCTTGTTAATAATAAAATATCTTAATTATATAGTTAATAATTAAGAACTAATTCTTTTCTTAATTTAAATATATAATAATTCTTAAGATAACTTTCTCTTTTATTAGTTAAGATATATATTATTCTCTTAATAGTTATCTATATTAATCGCTTATAATCTCTAGCTATATAATTAGTACTACTATATCTATAATAGTATTTAAAAGTTCTATTCTTCTTAAAGTATTAATAATTAATCCTATTATCTTCTTAATAATCTTATTTTTATTAATATTAAACTTATCTTTTAAAGATATAAAAATTAAAGAAATACTTATAATATATACCTAGAGCTATAGTAGTATTTTATATATTTATATTCTTAAAAAAATAGTATTATTAGCTATTAGTTTTAAGTTATAAAGCGTCTAAATAGATTTAAGTGCAGAATTAAGTAATTTATAAGAAAATATAAATCCGATCCGTTAGCTAGTATATTACTCTTAATCTTTTTCTGCCTTAAGACCCCTATTAAAGTACTGCCTAAATTTCGCTAGAGGGCCGGCCGGCCCTCCGGTAGCCGGCAGAGCCCTCCTGCGCGGAGATGCTCCGCCCCGGGTGGAAGTGTTCAAATCTAGTATGGCGCGTACAGGGAGTGGGCGACCGGGGGTGCCAATAACTGCACTCCCCTCTTGATGCCCCAGTGCAGAAGTGGGCTCACGCTGGGCCGAATTTTCTGCTGGCTGCTAGCTGACCCGAGCGCTACAACTTACCCGCTATCCGCCCCTCCAAGCGCAGCCTGGCCCAATCATGGCCCTAATAATGTGCCTCTTCCAGGGAGACGAGGCCGAGTCAGTATGCACGCTGCCCGCCTTCCTGTCTTCCCCGGCCAGCCCCTGCGCGGTCGACGTTGTATTCCTCCCCCGAATGTTCAGCTCCACCTTGTACAAGTACAACTACCTCCCTGCCTCCGCCTTTTCACCACAGGTGACAGTGCAAACCACCAGTGGCCAGGCGGCATAAGATACGATCGACCCACTCCACTGCTGAACCCGGTCGCCATGTTCTGCCGTCTCCACCGCCCGGACCTCGACGAGCTGAAAGCTACGGATTGCATTCTTGTATCCACTCCCTGGGAGAAACCGCCGAGTCCGACAAACATGAGATGCCGTCCTGTGGCATTGCTTTCGCGAGGCCCGGAGTGTCGGTTCGACCGCTCGGGGGGGACGATCAGTGACACCTTTTGTCATGGACGACTCTTCCCGGCACACTGCCAGACTGCAAAAGAGAAGCCAACAGCTGTCGTTGGCGAGGACCATGAGGCTCCTTTGTCGACCAGGACTCCTCATAGCATCCTCCGCCCGCCCACCCTCCGTTTCCCCTTCGAGCCTATCACGACCCTCCCGCGACTCACCCGCGACCCTCCATCTCCGGTCTCGATCTCTGCTCCTCTCTTCGCATGTCGAGCTGATAGTCTACACAGTAGAGGGCCGACTAATGGTCCTTGTGACTTTCGCTCGCAAAGCAGCCACGACCGCCCTCCTGTCGAGGCATAAGGAGCCCAGCGAGACGGGACCACACACCGGTTCGACCGGCTGTGCTATTTCCCCGGCTGATCTGATCAAGTAGGTTACGTACCCATTCGGCCGGTGTCATGCACCATGTCGAGCCTGGCCCAGGCCATCCATCTTATCTGAACTGACAAACCACAATCCCAAACTTCTCGTCTCGCGCTGGACGGGCCGTCTAGGGAAGGACTAGTGGAGGTATCACAAGGGCTATCTCTTGAACCGATTCGAGATGCGTCGTCGTCATCTCGCTCCTCCTCGGTGGAGACGGGCTGTATCTCGCCATCTACTTACTGCCAGCAGCCTCGCCTCGATCTTGTTGTGTCCCGGAGATCTGGGTCAGTCTGCTGGTTTGAATAGCGGCTTCCAGGGCCCTCTCCACGCCATCTCCACGCCATCTCAGACTTTCTGCCCGTCTCACTCACTGATGAGATTTTGGTCCACTGTCTTCTTCCCTCCATCAAAGAGGTCATCCCAACATCAACCCAGCTTCGCGTCGGAAGTTTCTTGGCATCACCGCAACCCACCTCAATGGGGGTGGTGGTTCATGCGCTCGCGACGCCAATGAAACCTCCACTCGGCCTACCCGTCAAACCTACTCGACTCGTTTCTCGGCCTTATCACACACAGTACATCACTCGCGATCAAACACTTCGGAATGGACTCCCTCACCTCTGACGGGTTCCCACTACCACTGCGTCTCACAACGTCATGACGTCTTGCTTCCTGTTGGGGTCTATCAAGCGTTCCTCCTCGCAGACCACGACTTACACAGCAGGGACGTCAAGAAGAGTCATGCTTTCTTCCAGGGTCCTCTCACGATGCCAGAAACCCAGCAGAAACGCTAAGCAACCAGCTCCAGTCGGAAAGCCCTACCTGCTATGCGACATTCTCTCCCTGATGGGCGGGCTACCTTTCTAGCGACGCAGCTCTCTTTCCTGTTGGGTCACAACTTTCAGGCAATCCAGCTCCCTTCCTCCTCACTTTCACGATGCACGACTGTACGCAATCTGCAAGGCGCGCCTGTCACGGCACACGCTGTGTAACCCAAGGCGACGGCGCCAGGCTGCAGGACGGTTAAGCCGCTTGCTGCCAACCCCGTGTAGCTGCAGTGTGCCGCGCCGTAGGCTGGCTTGCAGTTGCATCTGAACCCGTCCTGTTGTGCTACCACTGCATCCGTGACCCACGAACCGTTGGAGATACCGCCGCGAACAGCGGTAGTTTCGACCTGTCGTCGTTGGTCTAGCCTGCATCTGGACCAACGACGCCTCATTCGCTTCGGGCTGCCCAGGCATCGGTCCCGAAACGCTGGTTCTTGGAACCGCCGCGATATCATGCACAACTGGCATATGTGCGCTTCAGGCCTCAACCCGCTGCCTGTTATCAGATGGCCTTGCGTTGGATGTCTGCCACATTCGCACGGCCAAAGGAATGTTGCCGCCTTCAAGCAGCGAAGTCACTATAAAAGTCACGCAGAAGTCCGGGAGTGTTTCGCACTCACGTGGGATGGTCTCGTCCTCACGGGGCCCTGTACGAGGTGTTGGCATGCGAGAACTGGGTGCTGGGTCGGCCGACAAGCAATGGTGATGTTGGTTTTTGCTTGATCTACAGGCCATTCTGATGCGGCTGAGAACGATCGTTGTGGGGCCTAAGTGCACCAGCAAACTCACCTGGGGAGTTGTTTTCTTGGACAGTTTTGAGGTCACGACTCCGTGTGACAAACTTTGGTGAGCAGGAAAGCGTTATTCAGGGACTGGTTCTAGTCGCGTATGAAGGCGAGATGTCCCAAAAGTCACGACGAAACGTGGGAAAAAGGCGGTTCGTTCAGCCCACGGTCTCGTAACCCCTTCGCGGCCAATGCTCCGCTGGTGATGACGCCCTCAGCTGTTGTGAGGGGGACCACTTGTCCACCAGAGCGGAATCAAGCATTGCCAGTGGCGTCCGAATGGGGCCAAGAAAGAGGGTCCTCCCCCCCCAAACTGCCCACAGACTAACATCAATTTCTATGCGGGAAAAGTAGGCATTGACGGATACGTGATGCCAATAGGTAAGGTGGGTATGACTTCTCGTCGCATCGTCCTTCATCGGCCTGTATGGTCACTCGTGGACTCCCCATTTCCTTTCTCCCCTGGCCTCTCTCACATCAAGCATCATACCAAGGCGTAATGCCGCCTCTTCCTCTCTTCCGTCCGTCATCCTTGGCAACTTGGGGCCCATTGACACTGGCTCCGCGTTTCTCCAGTCAAGTTTCATCAAAGATTGACTGAAGGCTGTTTGCCAGAGCTGAAAGAAGCCGGATCATCCTCACCACGCAGATCTGTCGCGATCAGATAGATGCTTCACGACTTGGGGAAGTTGTGATCGTGAAGTCGTAATACATGGCACACATGAGCCGGGCTGTCATGTCCGGATCCCCGGCGACAAGGTTTGAGCTTGCTCATTCTTGGCTCACTCTCAAGATGGTGCGCTACAAATTTCGGACCGCTGGGTAGTGCTCGGATGCGTGGTCCGGAATACTGTGGAGAACGGCACCGAGCAACCATCAGCCAAGATGCCGGTATTTTGAAGTGAAGGCGATGGCAGAGGGAGGGTCAAGTGTCGGCCTCCACAAGCATGATGCTATTCAGACAAGACTCCTTCGATCCTCTTGCTGCCGTGGTCAAATGTCGAGGGCCATCTTGAAAGACCATATGTACAAGTGTATTTACCAGGGCTTCGACGTACACGTCAAATTCCTGCTGTCTGCCCACCTTTTGTCTCCCGAGGTACACCTCCTCACATCCCTCGGGCGAAGACGTCCCTGCAAGTATCTAATGCTCTTCTCTCTAACGTTCCGCACAACTGGCCCTTCATCCGACAAACTCTACCCCAGTGTGGTAGTCTCGGTTGGTGTCTGCTCTCCTGTCGGCCCCACTCCTACCACGCCCTCCTCGGCATCTTTTTCCCTCGCCAGCCTTTTCTTTTCCTTCCGGCCCTTCCTTTCCGCAAACTTGAATGTGATTCCGCTGCTCTCATGATCGGCAGCGACGTCATCGAAGGATTTTCCCTCGGCGGATGCTTTCTTGCGGATCTTTCGCGTGCGCAGGAGCCACACGATGTGCGAGGTGAAGATGCCTGCTTCTAGCAGGCAGCTAGGAGGGCATAAGTCGTCAGTCATCCTGTGATCATACGATACGATACGGAATAGCCCTGACGGGGGCGGATAGCGACCGCAGGTGGTGGGATTTACCATATTATATACAGAACACCACCGAGAACGTCAAAGGTATTTTGAGCAACTGAGAGCGGTTGTCAGTCACTGCAGGAGGGTTGGCAGGGGGGTGCCAATTGTGGGAGAAGGAGAACGTACCAAGAGCCATGAGCGAGAAGAATGCGCCGTTCCAATCCATTGTGAGAAATATCTGTCACGTGTCAGGTGGCAGCTTGAGGTGAGGTCTCGAGGCCGAGACCAGGAAGCAGAGCGTTACGAACCCAGTTGATTCCAATGACCCTTCCTCTCCTCTTCCAAATTTCCCCATACGGCGGTAGTAAGCCCGCAGCCAGCAGAATTGCCGCAATGATCCCCACTACCAGCACCGGAGTCTCATTGCCAGCTTGGTATATGGGCTGTCACCAGATCAGCAATGGTACAGTCTGAGTTTTGGGCTCAAGCCAAGGAATGCAAGCGCCTCCTCCACACAGCAGCCGCACAAACCATGACTCGAAATCACTCACCCGTATGGTCACAATCAACGCAGCCTCGACTCCACCAAAGACGGCAAGGGTAGCGAGCGCCAACAGCGCGGCCGTCCACACCCTCCACTTGTGAAAATAGACCAAAGACTGGGTCCAGCTGACCAGGCACAGCACCATGAAGACCTGCGGCTGGACCTGGATGGGCACAGTGAAGTTTTGAACGATGCTGTACACCCCAAACGGCACACCGCACAATGCCCACAGGAACATCATGCTCGCGGGGAGGCCGTCGGTCGACTTGGAGCGCCAGTTGGTCCATATCTGCGGGACGAGCTGCACACACCAGAGGATGGTACCTATTGTGCCTAGGACGGTGGCTGCGACGGGGATGGAGGATTGAGGGGCCATGGAGGAGAAGTCAAGTTGGTGAGAGGCCGTGGGGTTCTTGGTTCCTGGGTTCCTGGGTCCCTGGGTTCCTATGCTCGAGCCCTCAGCTCTTGGGAGCAGGGACTGAGCACCGAGTTCTGGTTGGTATGCCTGGTGGTGAGATGGACGATGATGGACGGTCGCACCGAGGATTGGCGTCCAGACCTGTTTCCAGGAAATCGGAACAGATCCGTGGCTTCCTTGAAACAGATAGAAACACCAAGCCGGAGCGCTGTTGTCTAAACAAATAAGGAAATAAAATTCAAACAGGCAAGAGCCCTTCGAACCACCCAGCCAACAACTTTAACAACCTTAACAACGCACAAGCCTTGACTCGAACGAAAGACGGTGTCGCCAGTGCACGTCTAAAACACTCGACCAAAACCTTATGCACTCTGCAAGGCGGGAAAAACCACACGAGAGGAAGGCATACAGGAGCAGGCACAGAGTGAGAAACAGTGGCGGCAAACTCTGCTAGAAAAACATTGTTCGCCTAGGGTTGTGAGACAAGAAGAGAATGGACGTGACAAGATTCTGCTTCCGTATCCTTTTATCGGTCGTCATCCATGGCGGGATCTCCTGTCCGCCCCACACACACCGGTGCCGGGTGTTGACTTCTTCGGTGTTTCGGCAGCGGGTCGGTGACGCTCTGGGACGGGCTTGCCGAACACGGTCCGGATGCTTGTTCGTTCACCCGGGGGCCGCCGGGGGGAAGGGGCGAAGGGGGGGTTAGGAGAGGGGGGTGGAGCTGGGGCCATGCTGGCTGATGTCGCAAGTGCTGGGAGCATTGAACTGCTGCTTCGGCTGTGAAGCTCGAAAGCTGTATGCTCGTCGTAGCAGGCGTGGTGGCCGACAGGGCTGGCCTTCTTCGCACTGTATCTTATCGGGTTCGGCAACGGCGTGGACTTGTGCAGCCCAGAAAAACTCACTCACCCGTGAAAGTTCATTGGCCAACCTGTTTTATGACTTGCACCGGGGCTCATCGAGTGAACTCACTCAACACCACACGCAACCGATACCACACAACCGATACCACACCACTGGAATCGTAGTCTATTGCTTATCGAACTCTTTCATCCATCGACTGCCATCACTCACCTCCACCGTTCCCGTTGAGGTTGAAGGTTCTCTGTCGCATCGACTCTGCATCATCAACAGCCAGCCTCCCAGCACAAACAAAACACAACATGTCAGGCTCATCAACAGCCGCGCCCGCCTCCAAGAGCACAGGTTCGAAGAAACGCAAGGCCCCAGTGGATGCCGTCTCGGACGATGCCGTCTCGGACGATGCCGTCTCGGACAATGACGCCTCGGCCGCATCATCATCACCACCACCACCAGCGCCTGCTCCTAAGAAGCACAAGCCCAAGCCCAAGCAAAAGAAACAGCCCAAACCCTCCGACCACCAAGAAGCCCTTCTCGACCTTGACTTGGGCGTCAACACCATCTTCGGCCGCATGGACCCGGACCTGCTCGCCGACTACGTGGCCGCCAGCACCAAGCGCTTCGGCACCGATCTGTCCCCCATCGAGCTGTCGGACCTGTACATCCCCGCCGGTGCGATCCGGGACACCACCAGCTTCGCGGAGACCAGGGTGAAGGAGAAGCTGCCCGACTTCCTGGAGCGCTGCGTGGGCAGTGAGGAGGAGAAGAAGCGCCTGGGGACGGCGCCGAAGCACAAGGGCGCACCGCATACGATTGTCGTGGCGGGCGCAGGCCTGAGGGCTGCGGACTTGGTCAGGGCCGCGAGGAAATTCCAGAAAAAGGATAACGTCGTTGCGAAGCTGGTGGGTTGGCCCCAGAAGGTCACGAGATCGTGGAGGAAGTCTGCTGATGATGGATGGTGCACAGTTTGCGAAACATTTCAAGATTGCGGAGCAGGTCGAGTTCCTGAAGAAGAGCAGGACGGGCATTGCTGTTGGTACGCCGGCGCGGCTGATGGATTTGCTGGACAATGGTGAGCCTCGGTCACAGAAGTCTGATCATGAGAACACATGTCTGACAATTTAACAGGCGCCTTGTCCGTGGAGCACCTCAAGCGCATCGTCATCGACGCTTCACATATCGACCAGAAGAAGAGAGGCATCATGGACATGAAGGACACGATGATGCCGCTCGCCAAGTGGCTGTCGAGGAACGAGTTCAAGGAGAGATATTCCGCCGAGGACAAGCCTCTCGAATTGCTGTTCTTCTGAGGGAGGCATGACATGTCCACACCACTATCGGCCAAAAGAAGTGCGCGACTAAACCGAAGGAAATAACGCTTCCCCTTTCTTAATTTGGGCGGTTGCGATGATAGTGAGTTGGCACAGATACGGAACAATCGGCACATCAGCACTGTGGTCGGGCAGGTGATTTTGATGCCGAAGCGCCTCAACTCTACAAACAATGGAGGGTTGGCAGACCATCAGGGTTATTACACTGCATGTTCACGAGCACAAGAGAGTGGCGCCATTGTCTCATCGAAGAAGACGTGCGAGAGAAACTGCAAGGCTATCCAAAGCCATTTGCTTCAAGACCCTGGCATCTAACTACCGGCCTGGCCTGGCTACCAAACCTGGTTTGAGTAGCGTTCGCACCTCTGGCCACGAGGTGGACCATAGGCGGCTACATTCTCACACGGCAACTGTGAGCAGCATATTGGATAGCACCCAAGCCCATCAAGACCTTTTGATTAAACATAGTATCTAAGCAGCGTTTGCTATGTCTACATGTTGATCCCGTCCCGTCTTCATGCCACATGCCACATGCCACATACCATGCCACCAAGCGACACGTTCCGCGTCTCCCCGAGGGAAAGCCCTCTGCAGGCAGAAACAGCGACAGGGTTGCATGTTGCCATTTATTCTGTTTCTCGAGCATTTGCAAAGTTTGCAGACTAGAGAGGCCTGGGAAGACAGCCAGAAGCGCCAACCTAGGATGCAAGGCGCGGCTGGGCGGCGGACCCTTACTTATGGGTACAATCATTCCCACTGAACTTCACCATGGCCTGTAGGCAGCTGGGGATTGGAGTGCACGGGACCTTGTCGGCATCCCTTAGTACCTCTCGAATCCGGGATGGCAGGATGGCAGAAAGTAGCGGTCCGAGAATGCCGGGGACAACCCAGGTACCGTATACCGTGGCGTCTGGAGTTGGACTGGACCGCGTGTGGGATGTTGCTCTTTCTTTCTTCTTTCTTCTTCTCCCGCTTCCCGGCCAACATCGTCTTCGGGTGCCTTCTTTCGGCTATCATGATCTCGTCGTTGACTGCCTTGGTCCATCCAGCCTTGGTCCATCCAGCCTTGGTCCATCCAGCCTTGGTCCATCCAGCCTTGGGGGTGCGATTACGAGTTCCTGCTTCTCTGGACCGCAAGCTTCCTGATGCCCGTCACGGCCACCCACCCCACCACAATGACAGTGACGGCTATGCGCACCTCCCTGACAATGCTGACGACAGAGGGACTGAAGTTGATGGTGTGGATGTGGTTGATGGCGCCTGAATGCTCTGCTGCTAGGGCGAAGGACTCCATGTCCTGTTCTGAGGCTATTTTCGTGGAGGTCAGGTCCGAGCTCCAAAGCAATGTGCAGCTTCGGTCTTTGGTAGACTGTAGCTGCGGAAACGAAAGGGGGGATGACTGTATCCACAGGGTGATATCCGCCTCCAGGATTGTGCACCGAAGAAAGTAGATGACGTTGAAATCGAAGAGACGCTATCCGGGGTTAGGGTTGGGGCCGGGGCGGGACCATATAAGAGCGACTTCACTCACGCCTGCAGCTGGACCTCGGGGGAGCCAAGGGGGGAGGTGAGCGTACATACCCTGCTGAAACGGCTGACTTCATCCTTGATGAGGGCAGGACCGAGAGCTGTCGCTCAACATGGCAATTTCATGTTCGAAATCCATGTTCTCGTCCCCGAGTCCGTCCGCAGCCCCGAGTCCGTCCGCAGCGCCGAGTCCGTCCGCAGCCCCGAGTCCGTCCGCAGCCCCGAGTCCGTCCTCTGCCCTCTCTGTAATGGCCAGGCTTTCTTTCTACCAAGGATCACATTCGACATGCTCCTGCGACGGCGACGAGGATGTAGTTGCTCTTGGGGAAAGGATCCTCCGTCTAAGAAGGCGCGGTGTGCCATTTTGAGCTGCGCTGCATAATAGTTCCACGACTCTCAACCCGAGGCTTCTCTGTCGAACATCATGAACGTCCTCAAAACTCTACCTTTGCCATCATGGCACAGTGTTGCCGCCGCTGCCGCTGTCTATCTCACGAGCCTTGGTTTTGTGTGAGAGCGACTAGGGTGGTATTGCCACGCAAGGAAAGAGAATTCTGAATGCTTGGGTCACTCCGTACAAGACTTGACTTGGACGTTGATGGCACCTTGCACACCTTTGTATGAGAGTTCACATATATATGCCCATTCCGTGCAAAGTGCTACCTCTGCTTGGAGATCCAGCCAAGCTATCCGTTGAAGATTCGACGGATGTGGAGCCAGTCATATTTCTTCGGGAGATGAGAATCCTTGGCCACTTCGACCAGCGACGCACACTACTGGGCATGTATTTAGATGACCGCGACCTGCGACTCTATAGTCTAAGAACTTAGTAAGGAAAACGGGCCATGTGGAATATCTACAACCCGCAAAAATTCTCGAGTTCCATCAAAACTCATCGTTAGCAGGAAACTGGAACATGATTTGTGGCAGCGTATATTCATGTCTCAGTCACTACTTCGATCATGAGCAGAGCCACAGACGGTTGACGTCCAAGAGCAGATACAGCCATGGTTTTCGAAAGCTGTCATGTACCCAGTCTCCCATGTACAAAACAATATAACTTCCAACTTCCAACACGCGTCCAAATCGATCAAGGTCAACCTAGTCTATGTGCGTCTGTGAAGGCTACCAAATCCCAACCGTTTGCTTGCACAGAGTCGTCGCTCAGGCATCCTGCTCCCACGATTCCAACCATGCTGCGAAAGAACTCTCTCATTTCATGCACGATGCCATCAACAGTGTTGACATAGCTCTGGTTGGAGACGCGGCCAGGACTCAGAACGGCTCCCGGACCTTGGACGTCAGAGACTAAGACCATAGCGATCGCGGTCTGGCGAGGGTCGCCAAGATTGCATGACCAGAGTTCTTCGTTCTGGTCGTAGATAGGGAAGGCGTCATTTTGGCCGGAAACCCCTGAAAAGGTCACGGTGACTGCAGAAGTGAAACCGAGCTGTCAACTGTTGTCGAACCGGAAAATCTGCCAAGGCTTTCATCCCTGTGCCTCTACCACCAATCATATTACACGAAATTGGGTACAGACTACCAATTAGGGAATCGGGGACCATGATGGTCCCTTATAGGCAAAGAGCATGAGACAGAATTGACCATAGTAGGATGGAGGACGGGTGCTGAGGTGGGAGAAACAAAGGACAGTACAGCTAGAAAGACACGAAGCCCCCCTCTCTCTCGCAAAAAGGAACGAACTAACGGCAAGACGTCACTGACAAAATAGTACGCAACATGGGAGTCCTCCATTCTTGGTCGAAATAGGTACTTGACCACCTTCCACCCCCCCCCACACACACTTATACCGCAGAGAAAATCGTGCCACTGCAAGAATCTAGCACGTTGCACCACGCGCGATAATATTCCAGCCTTGGGGAAAGAAGTTCTGACCTGATACGACGCCGAAGTGTTGTTCCGAGTCGTAATAATCGTCGACGATATGTCAGGCGGCAAACCCCATATCTTTGTAGGAGACTGAGAAGGTGTGATCGTTCTGTTGGTCTCAAATCAGTACCTAATCAACCCCCTCGATCTTGAAATGAGGACAAGAATCGTAGTGTTTTTCTTCATCTCCTGTTGCGGCTGGTGGAATTGGGGGGGGGGGCTTACGTCGTTGCACCACCAGATTGCAGAGTTCCACGAGCAAGAGACTCTTCCGCAGTTGCCAGGACCCGGCCCGTTTGCACCACTTCCTTCGAGACCGATCAGATATTGACTGCCTTGCCAAATGTGATGAACGCCACCAACAGGGAAGTTGTAACAAAATTCAACATTGCCGCTGGTAGCATCAACTGACGAGTTTCTGGTGGCGTTGACGGAGGAGTCGTTGAAGGCAGAGAACACGGGGAAGGGATAGTTCTCATAGGTGCTGTTAAGGTACTAACTATATATCTTGGTGAGCCACCGTGGAAATCAATTTGGAAGAATGAGGTTGCCAATCATTAGGAAAGGACAGTTGAAGTGGGACAGGGCGTGCTTGTCTGACCTTTTCCCGTGGGGACGGGAAGGGGCAAGAACGGTAGCTGAGGGAGGGTTAAGTATGTATCCTGGTCACTGAAGTATGGTCACGATGGTTTATTGACTGGCACCGGTTGCTTCTGCTCGGGATTCCTATTACCTAATTGGTTTTAGAAATCTGAATAAGCGGAAGTCGGTTAGTTGCTAAAAATAGGAAAGATAGTAGGTTCGGTTAGTAGCAGACCTCTGCTTATATAGCCGAGGGCCGGGGGTATAGGCCATTTAATTCTGCTATAGACCGCCTGCCGTATCTAGACTAGCTACCGCTGCCTCCGGCAGGCATTTATAACTGCTATCTGCCTAGTAGTAGGGATCTATAACTATCCCCCTCCTCTAAATAATCGTCCCGATTATTATAATACCCTTTCCTAGGGCTCTCTATCCTCTAACTAATAATTCGTCTAATAGGGTGCCTTTGCCCTATTATGCCTTTAAAGCCGATTCTTATCTAAAGGTCTATAATGCTTTTAATAACTCCTTTATCCGGTATGCTTTAGGAAGTATAGAATTAGGCATTAGAGTAGGCCTGCTAGAAAAATCTTAAAGGGTTATTATTTCCTTTTTAAAGTAGTATATATCCCCCTTATAAGAGATGCCCTATTTATAAAATACTAATTTGCTAAGGATAAGGTTTATTAGAAATATATTATTAGGGACTACTTTAGCAGCTATATTAAAAGTATCTATCTAGCTAGCTATAATAGCAAACTATTTATTAATAATAATATCTTATCCGATTTATAATCTAGTACCTTTAATGCTAATTATTATAGCTAGTTTAGAGGAGTTATAGGCCTTAAGGTAGGAGGCTAAGCATTAAAAGTAGTAAATAGTAGGATAGCTATAATTAAGGAATACTAAAAACTCTTTATTAGAGGGCAAATAGGCTCTAAAGATATTATAAGAGTTTTTATAGCCTTTTTTAAGTAGCTATTTAAATAGTAATAATAGGGGTTAGTATCCGGCCTTTACTTCTATATAATAAGTACTGCTAGACTGTTATTTATTAGTTACTTCCTCCTTAAGCTATTTCTTTAGAATATACTAGAAGTCCTTATTATTCGCCTTATTAAGGAGGCGTTTAATAGGGCTACTATATTTTAGGTCGTTTTCTTTAGGCTTAATAAGATAAATATAGGTACTTAGTTTGCCTATTCGCTTATAATTAAAAGCTTATTTAAACTTGCTTATTAGAGTCCTATTATCTTTATATAATATTCCTTTTAAGGTTACCTTCTAGCCTAAATTAGGTTTAAAGGGTTGCAATAGCTATAAAGGCTATAAAGACTATAAAGATTATAAAGACTTAGGGAAGTTAGGCTTTTAATAATAGTTTCTAGCCTAATAGCTAAGTTTTCTATAATTAAAATATTTATTATTATATTCCTTTATAGCACCCGTATAGAAAACGCTATAATAGCTATTACCTGAATATATTATACTATAGCTATTATAGTTTATAGAGTATTCCTAGGCAGGGTAAACTATTTATTTGTTAATATAGGGGTTAGAGATTATAAAGGTAATAGAGATATTAGCCGGGGTGATTTAGGCTATGCCGGGCCTGCTAGATCTAGCTATTAAAACGTTTATCTAGTAGAATAATGCTAATAAACTATATAGCTGAATTATAGCTAAGGGGGTATTATAAATGCTGGATTTAATAGCCTTCTAATTATATATTTTAGCGTAAATTACTATTTCCTTAATAATTTAAGCAGAGGTCTAGTTATTAGCTTTTTTATAGATTTCTAATTAAAGAGAGGGTTAGTAAGACTAAAGTTTTTCGTATAATACTGCTCGAGTATTAGGAAATACTTGCTAGCTATATAATAGGTAGTAGAAGGCCTTATAAAGATACCGAGAGAAGTTATAATATACTTTATCCTTAAATAGAAGCAAAGTAGTAAAAGCTAATAAAGACGAAAAAATAACTTTATAATCTATTAAGATTTATATAATTGCCTTAATAAATAGAACCTAAGTAAGCTATTAATAATTTTCGGTTTAAAAGCAAAGCTGCTGAAAATCGCCTGAAAGTTCTAAAGTAATACGCCCTGCCTAGTTCTTATATAGAATTAGGGCTGCCTTTAATAATATTTAAATCTGCTAAAGTTTATCTAGAACTAGGTAATCGGCTTTTAAAATCTTTAGTATAAAAGGAAAAACTACTTTATTCTTATAGGCCTAGTTAATATTAACTAGAGCCTAGCTTAATAGTATTATTATTAGAAATAAGCTCTTAATAATATATTCCTATAAGTTTAGCAATACTTATACGACCTTCTCTTTATATAATAACTTAAGGTTAAGGCAGCTATCTTCGAATCGGTCGAAGTCGGGTAGCTGCTTATCGAAGATTTAAAGGGCTAGGTTAAGTATTAGTCTTAGGGGGTTAATAGGCTTAATATTATATACCTTTAAAGTATCTAATACCTTTATTTTTAGCCTTTAATTAGTATTTATAAACTCCTGCTTTTACTTATTTATATATATAGTAAAGTCTTTAATTTTATCGCCTAAGGTTTTAATATTATCTTTTAGAGCTATTATAATATTATCTTTTAGGGTATCCGTAAGGTTATTAATAATATTAAAGATATTATCGATATATATATCTAATGCTTTAAGACGGGTAGAAAAAGCCTGATTAGAGAATCCGACTTTATACCCGCGCAATACCCTGAATCTAGAATCTATTACTGGAATCAATCTTAGCGATATCGAATTAACCCTGCTAAGATAGATATAAGTTCTCGCGACATCGATATAGGGCCAGATTTAATAGCAGTCGAAAATAGCAGATAGGCTAGCCTAGACTAAAGCCGATATTACGAAATAACGGCAGACCCCTACCTAAGGGCTATAAAGACCGGGAAGAAACCTTACGTAGAAGGCAAAGCAACAAAAGAAGCCGGGAAGAAGATATATAATAGACTTATAGATAAGCTTACTAAATATATCTATAGGAAAGGGGCATTTAGAGAGCTCGATACGGATATTAAGTAATATCTCTATATAATACT
>MUZH01003633.1:0-18337 GCA_003012965.1 Juglanconis oblonga
GGGATAGATTATGCCTTCCTAATTAGGTAAAGTGTTAGAGACCTGTTGGCTCGAGGGGGTATATTAAACTATCGAGACAATAGCCCTCTGAAACCCTCTAAATCACTCCCTTACGCCCAGCCACTCCGTACGGAGTATTAGCGGCCATACTAGAGTTTAGGGCTTGAAGTGAATCAGTAGGAGGTTTCTGATAAGAAAGAAGGGACGGAACAGATGTCTATATAAACCAGTCTGTAGCCTTCTCTCTGACCTTCGAGAGAGGAATGAATCAACCGGTTCAACCATACTCTTTCATACAACACGACATAGGTCCTGAGTTGTTTCCAAGTATTCGAGTCACTCTTGCCGTGAGATGCTCGGTCTCAGGAAGGGGGGGCAATTGTGCTTCTTGGCCGGCGAGGTAGTTCTGTCAGGAAGATTCGTCGAATGGAATTCGTGTCGCCATTTTTCTAATAGCTCGTCTTGTTCCAGGATTCTCGTCCACAGCCACGACAGTTTGACGCTGACGAGTCACGAAGTTCAACTATAGGTTTGGAAGGCTCTAGGTTTGCTCGCTGTGCCAGTGCTTCTGGGGCCGTTTGACAATGAACTCGATTTGGATGGAACCATCCTGGTGTCATTTCTAGGTATTCAACCAAACTCCACTTACTCACGGCTATGGTGCGGCAGACTTTCAGCCTAAAACGCTGCTCCTGATACTTTGATAGGTCTTACAGCGCCGGATTTTGCCATCGGGTTTTACATGGCAGCCAGAAGTTCACTTCCATACTCATTGGGCAGCTCGACGTACCGTACACCCCAGGTTGTCCTGGCTCAGCTTGAAAGTTCGTTTTCCCTTTCTGCTCCAAGTGGCAATATGTACATCGACTGATGTCAGTCTCCTGGATCTTACAACACTTGGGCCACTGCTTCTCGAACAAGGACACACAGTCATAAACTCCACAACAGCTCCTTACCCATAGTACATACACGCTTCAGAATGGCGTCAACCAGCTCCACCACAGTGATCAAGGGCACGACAACCACGGCGTCCATCGACTCCTCAAACAGCGATGCCGGCAAGGGCGACGTTATCTACAAATCATGGGATCTCCTCATTTACGAGGTCTGGGTGCTAGACATTGTCAGCACCTGGGCCTGGGGCTGTGGCACCAACAAGTACCTGCTCCCACAATTCCGCGCCAACGTCGGCCAGCAGCACCATCTCGACATTAGCAGTGGAACGGGCTATTACCTACGGAAAGGCAACATCCCGCGCTCTACCAAGCTCACGCTCGTCGACTTGGAGCGGCCGGCGCTGGACATCGGGCTTAAGCGGTCGGGCCGCGCGGCCGGCGACAACGTACGCGGTGTCGTGGCCGACGTACTGAAGCCGCTGCCCGTGGACGACCTCTTTGACTCGGTCTCCATGTACTATCTGCTACACTGCATCCCGGCACCAGTGGAAGACAAGTGTCGTATCTTTGAACACATCAAGCGGAACATGACGCCAGATGGGGTGGTCCATGGGACCACCGTGCTAGGGAGGGGTGTTAGGGGGGACAATGGTTTTGCCGCGTACGTCCGCCGAGGAGTGCTGAATGCGGGAATCTTCCACAATGAGGACGATAATGCATACGATTTCGAACATGCCTTGCGGAAGAACTTCCACGAGGTGGAGACATCAGTTATTGGCTCAGTTTTTGTATTTAGAGCGGCCAAGCCAAAGTGGGACGGTGAACTGTGAACGAGATATTATGTATACTGAAACTAGGGAACTTGGGAGAGAAGCCGCCCTCGATTCCCAGATAGGTACTTGGTATGTAGCCGGCTCAGCGACTTTCCTTTGTTGCTGCGGCGAACATTTCAATAAAGTCAAGCCATTGCCCGCACGTCTGCTCTTGGAGTTTTTTGTCGAGACCTTAAAATCAATTCTAGCACCCTTGGAAGTGATATAGCTCGTCAATGTCTAGGCAGATCAAGTCCTGGACCTTTTTTCTGTGTATAGGTCGACCGGATAATGATACCTGGGTATACTGTAGGAGAGTCTGTGTTCCGTGGTTAGTTATGTGTACACATGGGTATTGAAGAAACGACTAGCATCGCAGTGACGTTGGCAACCAATACTTGAAAACGGAATCCGATGGACGACCGGCCGGCGGCCGACATCTGATTGGCTCCGGCGGCGGACCCGGTCATAGCCCGGTCGGGCAGCCAGGCAGCCGGGCCCAGCGAGCCGAGTTCAGCGCTCTGATTGGCTGCCTTGGGAGCCTGGCCTTGGGAGCCTGGCCGTGAAGGGAACGATATGTTCGACATTTCGGCGCAGAGGCGCGTCATACAAACCAAACAAAATACAGGGTGCGCCGAACATAAACACTCGAAGATTTTCCCTCTTGCTTTTTGTGCTGTCAATCCAACCCCGAACTTCAACTTCAGTGTGAAAGTCTCGTACCGCATCGCTCACTCGCCGGGAGACACAGGACGCACAGTTGTACCTAGCACCCAGGTCGATCCCATCCTGACACTCGCTATGGCTATAACAACCTCAACAATGGGATCGGCGGCCAATGCGGCCCAGACAGAGACGAACCCCTCCCGGCAGCCGGTCGACGGCAATGACCTAGAGAAGGCCGAGCAAGGCACTCTCGGCAGGCGGGCATGATGGCCAAATTGGTGATCATGAACTGCCCAAGGACCTGAACTTGGTGACCTGGGATGGTCCCGACGACCCCGAGTGCCCCAAGAACTGGTCTGACAGCATCAAGTGGAGGACGACGTGGGCTGTTTCCATGTTCGTCTTCATCTCGCCCGTCTCTCCTTCGCCATGACCGCCCCGGCGCTTCATGATCTCGCCGCCAGCTTGCACATGGAAAGCCAGGTCGAAACCTGCTTGTCGCTCGCCATCTTCATCCTCGCCTACGCTGTGGGCCCCATCCTGTTTGGCCCTGCCTCTCAGCTCTATGGCGGTAAGCGTCTCCTGCAGGTCAGCAACGTGTGGTATCTCGCCTGGAATCTGGGCTGTGGATTCGCCCAAACCAAGGGCCAGTTTTTTGCCTTCCGCTTTCTGGCCGGTCTTGGTGGCAGTGCACCGCTTGCGCTGGGAGGAGGTCCCATCAGGTGAGTATCTTTTCACATTGAGCTTGGACGAAACACCATCTGTTGTGCTGGTACTAACTGTTTTCATGGGCAGCGACATATGGGTTGCCGAACAGCGCGGCAAAGCCGTGGGCATGTACACTCTTGGTCCTATCTTGGGTCCCGTCGTGGGACCTATCGTAGGCGGCTTCATCCCCGAGTACTCCACGTGGCGTTGAGTTTTCTGGTCGACCAGCATCGTTGCCGTCTTTGTCCAGATCGCCGGTTTCTTTTGGCTGTAAGAGTCTCATCCAGCGACACTTCTCAAATGGAAGAAGTGTCAGTGCCTCATCAAGGAGACGGGAAATGACAAGCTGCATACCGACGAGAAGGTCGAAAGCCTCCCCGCCAAGATTGGACACGCTCTCGTTCGGCCCCTCCGCATGTTCACGACACAGCCCGTTGTCTTCTGTATCGCCATCTATATGGCTTACCTATTCGGTGTCACGTATCCCATGTTCGCCACCTTTCCCGACATCTGGGTCGGCATCTATCATGAGAGCTCGGGCATCGGCGGGCTCAACTACTTTTCCATCGCCATCGGGGCCTTGAAGGCGTCGGCCTGTTCCTTAACCTCAAGGCTGTGGATCGCATCTACAAGACCCTCAAGGCCAAGAACAATGGCGTTGGTCAGCCCGAATATTGCTTGCCCTGCATGATGGTCTGCTCCGTCATCACCACCATCGGCCTTTTCTGGTACGGCTGGAGTATCGGCCTCACCCACTGGACCATGCCCAACATCGGCGCCCTCATATACACCGCCGGTATCATCTCGTGTCTTCAAGACATACAGACCTACATTGTGGACAGCTACCCAATCCTACGCTGCCAGTGCTATGGCAGCCGCCGCCATCCTGCGCAGTCTCGCCGGCTTTGGCTTCCCCCTGTTCGCCCCCTACATGTACGAAGATCTAGGCTACGGCTGGGGAACCAGTGTATTGGCCTTTGTCAGCATTGCCATCGGCTGGACCGCGCCATTCATCTTTTGGTTCTTTGAACCCAAACTCCGAGCCGCCTCCCCGTACGCTGCCAACTAGTAAATTTGGATATGGGAAAGTACGGAATGGCTCCTCGCGAGCATAATGGGAGAATGAGAAGCCATGAAGGAAAGCATCGGCGACGACGAACCTGTGTGACAAAGGACTGTATGAGACGTGTAGTCAGGCGTTGTTTCGGTGTACAATACAGAGCAATGGAGAACCAATGATACCACTGTAGAATAAGACAGAACATCTGCAAATACATGCCACTCCTCCCGAATCGCGTTGTTCATTGTTCCATGTGTTCTGCTCCTGTTTACATTCCTCGGGAGCGCGGATCCTTCATCCAAACGTTTACGAAATCACATCAGTTCCCATAGTATACGTCTACAGTCTACATACATATTCTGCTCACCAGGTGTCGTCTACAAGTTCCAGTGAAACATGGAAGGTCACGCCCTGAGATCTGCCTCGCCCAGCAGCGATTGAGAAACGTCAAGTTGGAGCTGTGTGAGTTGATTTCTGGCAACTGTGTCCCGTTACTTGACATTTAGTAAGTTCTCTGAATTGCAGCTGCTTCCTTCTCTATGAATTCGTCATTCATTCCATAAACTATTCTGCAATCCCTGGCTTAAAGTGGAGCTCAAAGAGTCCATGGAGTCAATGGGCAAGTCCCTCGGTGAAATCCTCCCTGTCATGACCCTCCGGGACCAACAACTCAAGCGACCATCGATCCTGCAAGGAATTGGCCTCCTCTTTGGCACCTGGGCTCTGTACCTAGTTGCGGATGCATGCTATAACGCCTTCCTACATCCTCTTGCCAAAGTACCTGGACCCTGGTATTGTCGTGTGAGCAAGTTGCCATGAGTGTGTCTTTTACATTGTGTACTTTTCTGATAACACGCAAAGCACTAATCAGCCCCCTTGACTAGGATTACTGGCAATGGAGCGGCCGTCTTCCACAGCACACCGCCAGAGTCCACGCCAGGTGCGGCAACGTTGTGCGCATCGGCCCCAATGAGCTCAGCTTTGCCAACCAGGAGGCGTGGAACGACATCTTCGCCAAGACCCCGGGAAGGGAGCAGTGGCCCAGGCATGCAAGAAGAGCTCCCCAGGGAAAGAATGGCCCCCAAAGTATTATGAACACTGCGGGAACCTACCACGCTCGTTTTCGCTGACTGCTCAAAGCTGCGGCGTGTGGATTCCAGAAGGAGTAAGTGACACTTGGAGTATCTTGAAGCCTAACCAGCTTTTTGCTTGATCATATTGAAGACTAACCCATGCGACCCAGACCGGTTGCAACATATCCTTCTTTGGGATCGCTCAGAACCCAGCTTATTTCCACCGCCCCAGCAAATTTCTGCCGGAACGGTTCATGCCTAACCCCCCAGTCGAGTTCAAGAACGAGCATCATGAGCCGTACCACCCTTTCAGCATTGGCGCCTATCATGTGAGTACCCTTTCGGAGATGATAACATTGCAGATCTAAACTAACTTGACATCTCTTTCTTATGTACAAAGTGCATAGGCCAGAATCGCGCGAATGCGGAGTCGCAGCTGATCATGACGAAGATGCTGTACCACTACGACATTCAACTCGACAAAGACACGCCCGCAGACTGGACGGACCAGAAATCTTTAGGTGTTTTCACGAAGACATCTCTCTTCGTGAAGGTCAGCTTGAGCCAGCATGGCAGCAACGGGGTGACCAAGTAAACAGGGGAAGGCTGCAATTGCCTAGGTGCACATGCACTTTTGGGCACGTCTGCTATTAAGATCTTATAGAAACTGCAGTAGGGTCAGGTTTATTTAGTAATCTCATAGTTGTATTTCTACGAACTAAAGCTATTCTAAGACCTAAACGGGCAATCCTTTTATATTTGCAGGGCAGTAGTCCGTACGTTTTAGCATTCACCCCCTTAATTGCTATATAAATCCCGGGCGACGCCGAAAAGAAATGATCGTCCTTAATAACACCATACTAATTTTCCTTATCCCTATATCCTTTACTATAATCCGTATCCTGCTCCTTTTAGTGTCTCTTACTTTCTCTAAGGGCTCCTGGTATATTATTGTAGTTGCTTTTTTATTTTATATTAGGTATACTATTTTACCTGCTTCTAGATTTCTTATCTAGTCTTCTTAGCTTTGCCTTAGCAGATAAACTTGATTGTTTCCCTATATGTAACTATTCTATAGGTTTTGTTATAGAAAGCCTTTTCGATTTTGCTTGCCGTCTCAGTGGTGAGAACGGTCAGACCTTGAGCGCGGAGAGGAACCTGTGAACTCTGTACTCGTAAACGACGGTGGATGACCGTCAACGACGGTGAGGGAAGGTGAGGGAAGGTGGACGAAGGTGGACGAAGACTGGCACACAATAATCACTTGAACGAACACGAATTCGGTGTTGTTGTCTAGTAAAAAGGCTAATACAAGTCACAAAAAGCATGTCAGGCCTTAAATAGCCTATTTTCAGCGGGTAGTGGCTTCCCATCCCACAAACCTCACGGATGTTATGCTCATCATCCCATGCTCTCATGCTAGAGATTTCACTAAATGGTCGTTTCCAGTCATGGCATCGCCTAGCGCTTCTTTATCAAGGGCCAAAAAATCGACCGACTCTGTAATGATAACTTCGTCACCGTGGTGGTCAGCCAGTTCAACCCTCTAAGCCGGCATACCGTATGTCGAGCCCGCGTCCTCGGTCTCTTCGACATGATAGTGTTCAAGGAACAGATTGGCTTTTGCAGTTTGAAACGGTCTTTTCAAAGTGCAGGCTCTTCTTTCACGCGCTCATTCTGCACGGCGACTTGGAGAGGCTCAGAGAAAGTGGGTTCGACCATGGTTTGAGCACCGTTCTTCTCCACCTGCACATTATCGGCACCGCCCGCGGGCGACTAGATTTCGTTCGACATCTGTTGGCAACATGCTGCCTGAGGAGGATGTAGAAGACCTCGAAGATAGTGGACGCTGAAGAAGGCAGAGGTATTTGTCTTCCATTGGTCGACCTGCGTTGTCAGAGATGTCGTCTCGGCAGTACAGTCTGCCTTACCTCAACAGAGGGAGATATAGTTAGCAGTAATAAGTTCGAGACACTTGCCTATTTTAGAATTTCTGTGTTGCAATTTTAGATCACTTCCCTGATTAGCAGAGATGTTCATGGTGAGTAGCATCAGCTGGAAAATTGACGGAACGCCACTTATCAGAGAGGACCAACCTACTCCCGTCTCGCCGTCTCGGTGGAATCTGGGACAGGCGAAAGAGACTTCAACATTTGAACAAATACATGCTAATCACAAAGCTATTTCCACTGCTCGCATAGCGTCACAAAGGACTACAGTAAGGGGTAGCGATCATCACTAGTAGATAAGAAACTCACTAACTCGGCGCTCGGCCCCGACCCCGGCCCGGAGCTCAGTAGGGCCGCTCGGGACTAAAGGCCGGATTCGAGGCCGGATCGAGCCTCATGGGTATTTCAACCTCACAACTGCAAGCAACAGATTGCTAGATTTGAGTATAGAGCAAGAGTTCCTGCTATGCTTCTGTCCAGCAAATAGTATGCCCGTCGGAGCAAGCGGAATTGTCAGCCTGCCGGGCATCCCGGGCTCCGAGGCTCCTGATCGTCGACGCCCGGCGTCCAAACATGTTAGAAACGTCGAGCCGACATGTGCCTCGGCATAGACCTGGATCGCATTGCAGAAGCTGCCGTGCCTGGCAATGGGGTTTTCAGACAGTCTACGAAAGCTTGCAGACGTCAACCTCGACATGCTGCTGTCGGTGGGTGAAGACTGGACTGGATTACCCCTAAGCTAGGGAGGTACATAGTACTCAGCCAGAACCTCGAATAGCCTCGCAGAGTCTAAGCAGCACGTGCCGGTCGTCTGACGTGAGAACTCAGGTCCAGATGACGACGCGCGTTGCGGCGGACAAGGGCTAGGCATATGCCTCCCACCCAAACCAGAGACCTCAGGCCCCAGCGGCACCGATCTCACCACCCCGCCCCAGAATCTATCTACCTGTCTTGGTGCCGACCGTCATCCGAGATCGTTCACATGCTGTGGTTCTACACCTGAGGCCAAGCCACTTCCTTTCTCAGAGCACCCCCGCCTCGTTACCGAATGTGGCTGGGAAGATCAAACGTCCAAACACCGGTCGAGTCAAACAACCAAAATACCAAGCCTCCCGACGCGGCGGCGGCGGCCGCAGCAGCACCAGCCCTCGTCCCAAGAACGGGCTATGTGAATATTCATGTATCAAGGTATCGAGATTCCCGAAAATATTCTCGGTTATGGTCATACGAGGAGTGATCCCCTCCATTCATCCATCCTACGCCCTTTGCCCCTCAGCGGAAGCGGCGGAACTGTGGCTGTGTATCCGTACTATGGCAGATAAAGGACTCGGCGTCAGCTGTTAGGGCCGCGACGCGAGGTCGGCTGATGGATTTTATGGAAGTTGCCGGAGTCGAGCGATCCACGGCCTCTGTGAAAGATTTGTAGCTGCCTGGTGAACTCCACACAATAAGGTTGAAGCGGGCCCAGACGATCCTCCGAAGACCGCGCTAGATTTGGTGCGAGCTCCGCAAGGGCACAGACCAGAACCCAAGAGATCCAGGAGCGTTTTGAGCACTGGACCTCGAACTGTTTCACAATTGGTGTCTTCTAGTAAAGCCTGAGATGAGGTTCAGCAGCAGTTCATGTGCATGTAATCATTTGTGTGCTATGCAGAATGCCTGGAGTCAAGCACACAACGCAGTGAGGAATAAGATACGATCAAGAGCAGATGGCATGCTTACCTTCGTTTCGTGATGCGCATCGTCGGAGATGACTGGCCCTGGGTACAGATGAGGTGCTCACCATCACAGCCCTGTCGATGAAACTCCCTCCACAAACATGCTCACGAGCCTCCGCAACATCGCGCTGTAATTCGCGATGCTTCTTTTTCCATCTCCTCAAAAGCCTCACATTTCTATCTCTTTCCTACGTTCCCCCAACGGGTTCCTGACTCATAGCATCTACCACCTCAACACGACTCTTGCCGGCCCCGCAGCCGCAATTGTTCAACGCCATCAAAATCGGGAACTCGTTCAGCGGTCTACGCCTGCGCCCGAGGCTACCGCGCGCGTGAGGCCCGACGCCAAATCCTCCCAAAAGATGGCCGCAGCAGAAAGTGCGCGGCGTCAAGGTAGTAGCGATGGTCTTGAGGGAGGGATGACCGGCCAAGATCTGGCGGTCATAGGCACCCGGTCGTCTCTCCTGTCCCGGAGGAAGACATATGCCCGGCGAGGCAAGAAGAGCGAGACACTGGATGCGGAACAACCAGTGGGCCGGATCGTAGTCGCTGGAGCCCGGGACGGCCACCTTTGTCCTTGAAATATCCGATAACCTCTGTCGGATCCCCTGAGCCTCGTGTTGGCAAAAGTAGAACGTGTCACATTTGAAATCCACCTAGATGTAGCACTGTGGCTCCCACTCAGAAGGTACTGCTAGATAGTATAGTGTTGAAGCTTTGTACAGATGGCTTGTAAGAACAGCTGGCCCAGCGTTATTCACTCCCGGTAGCTGGATCTTGGTATTCGGAGTAAGAGATGGGTCAGCTACTTCTCTGTCGGATCCCTGGGCAAAGCTTTGGGCAAGGTTGACCGACCTGTTTCTTGATTCGCAGCTATGTACAACGGCCATCGTAGACGACCATTCGGCGGAAGTAGTGGTCGCAAGTGAGGGATGTTGTCCGACCTCGTGGATGTGCTAAATAGGGAGTTGCAGTTCCCGTGGGAGATCTGGGAAGAGGTAGAAGTGCTGCAGTCTCATCGTAACTTGCTTCCAATTTGTCTGGTATTGACTGGCAATCTGGGAAATGGCAGGGGTTCCGGATAATTTGATCTCCTTGGGAGATCATGTTCTTAAATTTTGACAGGAGACAAAGACACCTCCTTAACCGCCGTAGGTCGCTCTGAGAGACAAAGAAAAGACAAATGAAGGTATTCAGAGGAGAGTCAGATGTCGATGTCTCCGAGACAGTCAACCCCTCACTGCACGCAAGAACCCGCTGGCCTGCAGCCTCGTATCCCCTGGGGACCCTGGGGGAGTCTCAATGTTGAGGCGATCGGTAATTTCCAAAAATATTGCACCCTGTAGGCAACGCTTCAAGCTCGCTCTCTGGGGTCTACTTGACCAGTGACTACACTGTGCCATCGCGTTCTGCAGTTCAGATACCGTGCGCAAATTTCTTCTGAGCTGCAGACCTCAAGACACAAGCAAGCATTTGCAACCGTGCAGAGCGTCGGACACGCTCGGGATTCACCCCAGCTGGTGGAAGCGTTGTGTACATGTCCTCCGCTCTGAGCACTGCACTTTGCTCCTGTATGACTGTGTGCTTCGTATGTTGCTAGCCTTTGTCCTTCCCAGTCTGTGGGCTCGTGGAAGCTGGCTGCTTTCGTCAACGCTCTTCCTGAGCGCCCGCCTCCTCGTGGGCATTTCAATTATGGGGTACATCCTCGCCTTGAAACCACGGACGGTAGCAGGAAGGCTCCTCCTGATGGTTCCTTGGCGTTTCGGGACTTTGCGCTGTCGTTGCGTTGCCCTTGCGAGTCAAAGGACGTGACTGACGGGACTGCCGCCAGAACAATTTGCACCCCTTTACGAGGAATAGGGGAATCGTGCGAGGCACCAAAGTTTGGCCGCTCGCTCGGAAAGATGACAGGGGCTGTATTTTGTCCAGGAGCATGCGTTGTTGGTCTGCCTGCCACTTGGCAGTCGTCGCCCAGAAAACAAACAGAATGCGACCCCGTCACGCATGAACCCCATTCAGTTGATCAGGCCAGCACACACAGCACAGACCCGCTCCTCCAGTCATGCTCGCTGGAGCATACCCACTGGGGTAACTGTCACGTTGAGACGGAAACAAAAATGCCAGAGATCCGATGGCACAAATGTGGTCGGAGGATGAGGTCCAGAACGCGGAAGGACCTGGAAATATCGACAGGAACAGGTATAGTCAGGCTTCCACAAGGCTAAGGCAAGCGGGGGTGGACTCGAGTAGGCGACTGCAAATAGATGGCAGCGAAATACCCATCACATTGTAACCGGAATGATGCTGTGCCACTAGACAGAGCCGCATTTCAGGACTTGAACCATGATCGCCTATAGATGGTGCAATGAGCGAGGCTCTACTGGGATATTAGATCCCGATAATTCGGTTCTCTGGGCTGAACCGGAGCTAGGTAGGGTACGCTTGGAGTCCCGGAGCTGGCCCTGTGAAGTAGCGATCGGCGATGGGAGTTGTTCCGGAGCTCTGCTCCGTGGGGAGTCACTGAGATGACACGGAAAATGAAAATGTGATACGAATTCCGCTAGGGCGCGTGATCTGGGCAGCAACAACCAAGTTCCCAACCAGACGACGCATACCAGCGTAGTGTGCTTGAGCCTGAGAGACGCGTTCTCCGATCCTACAATGTTTCTGGGATCTGGAACAACATCTTAGTTTGATGCTCCTATCCCGGCCTTTGACTCACAACGGCGCCTCGGAATTGATGGCGTGCCGTGCGTGTTCATGCGGTGATGACTACCAGTAGTCTGCAGCGTCTGCATCGACGAACCTGCCAGAAACTTGTGCGGCTGTCAAGGGATTTAAGATCAGGGCCGAAGAGACTCGGGTCGCTCGATCGGCCCGAATGAAGGTTGACGGAGAATTATGGAGTAATGGAGTTTTTTTTTTTTTCCAGACCGCGTGGTGACGTGCAGATGTTACAGGACCTTCGGACGCACAGACAGGGGAGGGCAGGATCGAGATCTTCTAGAATGCCATCAGAAGGACGGAAATGCCATCGACCCCGACCAGCGGCTGAGAGGCAGCCTGGCTACCTAGGTACCTTGGCCAGTGGCGACGCGCCACGGCCGTCCTAAAAGAGAAAACTGGCGTCTTATGGTGTGGTTTGCTCGACAGACAACCTGCCTGGTGGAGACTTGGGGGAGGGGGGGCTGAATCTGAGAATCAGCGCGCATCGTGGAAGGGACGATGGTTTCCCATAGCGTAGGTGAAGCGTCCACTGTCGGGCCTGTTTCTCAGGGACAAGTAGATGTGGTACTTGTACTTGCGAGGCAAGCTTGAGCCGCTTGATCCTTCTGCTGGGCGTCTTGGACCTCTCGGAAACGAAGGTGCTTGGGAGGTAATACCGAGGCACCTCAGTTCGACAAGGTCGAGACGCGGATGGACTTCATGTCGGTTCACCTCATGATGACGGTTGAAGTCCCCACGGGTAGGGCTGCCATTGGCCAGTAGGTAGTTATCGAATCTTCAGAGAGACTCGTAGTGTCGCGTCGTCTTGTGAGTAGTAGCGCGCACGCTTAGCATGGCAAATTCCGGATTCTGAGACACTATTGTGCGTCTTCCTGGGCAAAACTGGGTTAACGATGGCTTCAAATCGGACCTAGCATTCGGATCGCAGATTGTCTGTATGACCCGATCTCAACTGTTCGTCCCCCGCCATGATCTTCACACCTTACCCGACTGCTGGCATTCTTACCACCGCCGAAACAACCGGCTGCGCCAGAGGCTGTGGATCTTCTGTGGCTGATGTAGTGTACATAGTGTACACTAGTACCATAGTCGCCACAAGAGCGTTGCAGTGCAGAACTGCAGAACACTACCGAGCACAAGGCACGGCCTTCTTTGCTGGCACTACTGGGTCTGGCGCAGCCTTTAAGTGGCATACTCTCCGTACGCGTTGCTCCGGCTCTCCCTGCAGGCCACCATCGAGATCCGGGCCTGCATCAAACACGTCGATCGAAGGGACGGCGGCCGCATAACGCGTCGCACAACACCTCATTCCCCGGATCACGGCCAAACCTCCCACGATGCGAGGCTGAAATCTCGATACAGGCTTCCTATTTCGTCCCTGGCGACGTACCGGGGCTGAGAGTTGTCCAAGCAAACCAAGTGGCTACCAGGCGGCTTGTCGCCTTGTGTACAGCAATGCGTTGTTCCATAACCTACACAGTACCTAACTGCATGCTAATAGCGAGGCTCGGACACTTCCTGACAGCCCATGGAAACGCTATCACATCGTCAAGCAGAGACACCCTCATTCAACCGGCGACAGAGATGAATTTGCAGGCTGCCTGCGTGCATGTGCCTCGAACAGATCACGGCCTGCTTCTCATTAATTATGCATGCACAGGGC
Organism: Juglanconis oblonga; assembly: GCA_003012965.1. Lineage (NCBI taxonomy): Eukaryota > Fungi > Ascomycota > Sordariomycetes > Diaporthales > Juglanconidaceae > Juglanconis > Juglanconis oblonga. Next base: position 13,273 of record MUZH01003633.1, read on the forward strand.
AGATGGGTAGGATCCCAAGGATGCCACAGAACTGTCCAGAAGACGCTGATCATGGCCAACGGCAGTCAAGAACCTGAGGACTGTTTGTAATCCTCGGCGCCCCCGCAGTTTCTCTGCAGTTATAGTATGGTGAAGGTTCACAGCGCACGTAAAAAGGGGTCTGGGGATCTCAGCTTGAGTGCGGATCAGTCTGGACTGTCTGGACTCGCGCGCAATCCCTGGCCCCTCTCCAGATTCCCCACCGTTTCACACACGACCCCAAATTTACAGTGGGTTCGCCCACGCTGTCCAGACTGTCAGCCCATCAGCCCATTCAGAACCACCGCCGTGGCCGTCTGTTGACCTGCGAGGCCGGTGCAACCCGTGCTGCCGGGGCTTCCGTCGTCGTCCACTACATGTTTTCGCTCAGGCTGGAGCCTCAATTCCGACGGAATCAGGGGGGATTACTCGGCGTGTCGCATTCCTCCTGGAAGACGAGAGAAACAATCAGCTCAGCGTCGAATAGAGTGGTTCAATTTGTGAGTGCAAAATGCTGCTTTGTTGCATACTGGCCAGACCACAAGAGGCCGCTGTCGTCTCCTTGGCGAAACTGAAAAGGTGTCCTCGGCGATGCCTTCTGGCCTTGCGGGATGAGAGTCGAGAGTTCGGACTCGGAGGTTCTGCTCTATGCGAGACTTTCCATCATTGGTAGTCTTCGGTCCTTTACGCAAGCCAGGGCACGTATACCGTCTTGGGCAAGTTAAGCATACACGCGGAATTTCCGCGAAACGTGAAACTGTGGTCCTCCGATTTGGTTACGCGGACATGATATGTGTCTGCAACACATCGCAGACTACGGCCCATCTCTTTTTCATTTCGATGCCGCGCTCCGCTCCGCCCGTGATTAATTGCAATGAATGCAGAGCAAGCATCATCCTTCACAACATACCTGGCGAGCACTTTGCGTGAGGAACGTTCTGGAGTCATATGGGATTCCGAAGGACCATGTCTGGACCGCCGTCCAACAGACAGTGTCAAGAGTGTCAAGACGTTCTTTCGGACAAGGCTCCAGAGACGGTGTAACATGCAGCAAGCACAGGCACAGCACATGCACAGTACAGTACCACGGCACCGCCCTGCGGGAGGTCCTCGCTGTGCCGTCTGCCAGCGCAGCCGAGTCGGAAATAGCATCAGAGAATTGTGTCTGAAGTAGACACCCCTGTCGGTACCTCACTGGTCAGACGAGCCCGTTAGTTGCATATCTCACAACCCCCCTTGATGCAACGTTGTCGACTCCCGGTACCGCACTGCGGTACTTGGGTACGTACCCCGTTCATTGTGCCAAGAAGCGTTCTGGACTGCAGCCTCATATTGGGGAGAAAACGGTACGTACCTGTCGTCCTGGCTCTCTCGGCCCCATTCTGGTCATTGGACTGCCGATCTCCCATGGATTCAGTCTGATCGGGATGTACTCCGTACACCAAAACCAAAACTCTCGATCCATAAGACCTCTTGTCCCCGCCCTCTCTCACCTCTGCTTTTTTGGACTCTTGCCCTCAGCCTCCCTTGACACCGAAGTCGACCTTACCGAACACGACTCTGAACACAAGTCCATGCACGACTATCCAACACACCAACACCCAACATTTACTATATCCACCGACCTGTTCTCACCTCGACTCCTGAGAAGCATCGACAACAAACACCAGGCCGGAGCCTGCACCACAGACAAGATGGGTTCCACACGACCACCGAAGAAGTCTTTCAGCAGCAGCAGCAGCAGCTCCTCCTCTTCCTCCTACTCCTCCTCCGACTCAGACTTCTCGTCCACCTCACATCGTACCAGCCTGGACAGGCCCGTCGTCAGCATCGAGGAAATACGTTGCATGAGGTGTGCACGCTATGTGGAGATGACATCAACCGACACCCCGGCAATGTACGGAATGGTGACGGTAGGCACTGGTATCTACTACTGCGAGAAGTGCGCAAAAGCCACCGGGTACAAATGAGCGAGGACCAGCAACCCAACCTCCACGACCACGCCTTGGACCGGTTTGGACCGAACAAATACCCTACTCGTTGCTGGACATAACAACTCAACCTTCCACCCTCGGCACCACCACAGCCGACACCCACATACACAGCAGCGTTGTGTTTCTCTCATGCAACGCCGAAATCGACATCAAGAGGTTGCAGCGATACGTCTCAGTCAGCTTCCACGGCTTCTACAATCAATGAAGCTGCGAGACGGGGCTGTGTAGCGGAGCAGTGGGGATGAGCACCACAGCATGACAATGCCATTGCGCTTGGTTTCAAATGGAATTTGGATCAGCATCGTCATCTGCATCGCAGACTGCGAGATCTTGACAGGGAGTGAGCCCGGTGAGATCAGTTGGGGCCTCATGAGTCTCGCACCTTAGTTTGGAATCCTTTGGACCAGGAGAACATCTCTGCCAATTGGCAGCCGACTTCATCGACGGTACCATGGCTACTGACATTGCCTGCGGTAATCGTCAACTTCAACAGGCCGACAAAGTTGCAACAAAACGATGCTCACACTGTTGGATGCAAATGTCTCTTGTTGACAGTCTTGTTGACAATGACTTGCTTGGTGTTCCCACAACCTGCCATCCTGCCAACTTGGTGTCAGCCTCACTAAGCCGGACACGCCGCCATCCCCTTTCTCCGCAACGATTTGCACAGCCTTGCATCAGCAACCCGGCATGGTTTGAATCCGCAGCATGGCATCACTTATCACGAAACTTGAGAGGATTCAGCGGACCCTCGTGGCCCACTTCTCAGTCCGGCTTGGGAGCAATCGATCGAAATCGATCTTGAGTAGCATTTCCGCCCGTTCCGCTCTACCTGTAGGAATGGTTGTGGAAATGCACGCTGCAAGATGGCTGAGATACGTCATCAGGGTTGGTGGGATTTGGAGCGACACGATGCAGAGCTACCTTGGTTGTCGGCATCCAGCCCCGCCAACCAAGTTCGCCCGCAAGCCTCACCCCGTCGTAGGGAGGGGAATTTTGACGAGTGGCTTACATGGCGCGCAACCCTTTCTTTTCTTTATTTGTTCCTTCGGATGTACAAAGGGTGACGTGTCTTGAGACGTGGGGCAGCCTATACATGGGCGATATCATTTTTCTGTTCTTATGCAAGGGATTTCGGAAAGGTGAAGCATGGTAGGATTTTCAAATTGTGTGGGATGGGAAAATGCATCACAGTGGGTCTTTTTTTCGTGGCTTTTTTCCCTCTTGTGAGGATACGATTTTCCTGTCGCTGCGGATACCCCAAAGGTACATCTACACATAGCATGGCGTTTATCTGCTTTCTAGCGAGCGAGCGAAACTTCACGATACCATGTTTTCTCTGCACAGCACACCGGGATCAGAAAATTTGCTTGGATACAGACAAGAAGGAGTTTTACGCAGGCTACCAAATAGTATATACACTTCACATTCAGATTTTGGTTTACATGCACCACACCGTGATACGATGCCAGGGTGATGCAGACGAAACTGTCGCGTCAACGCCGATGGGAGGCCGAGACTGAGCCGTCCTTTCCGGCGCGGGACGCACGGATTTACCAGGTTGCCCGGCAAGATTGGAGTGGCCCTTTTCCAAGGCTCAACAACGTCTGCGGTAAGACATTGGGCTCTCGTCTGTGGCTGGGCGGGCTTGGTACACACGATTTCGTATGATTGCGGCTGATTGCGTACATAGCACATACATGTGGGAAAGGAAGAAGCCAAGACGCTCTAGTACATAGTACATAAAAGATCCGATGCCATGAGAGATGATGTCTTGGGGTTCTCGATCTGAGACTTTTCGGTGCGACTCCTCCTCATTGCTGCCCGGCCGCGACTCATGGGCGTGCATCGGGCGCAATGGTGTCGGAGTACAGTTATTGGCACCCCCGGTCGCGCACTCCCTGTACGCGCTTTACCCAATATGGCAGGCTGCTCCGCGGGTACCTCGCGGGCTGCGGGTGCCTCTAATAAACCGAGGTACCCGCAGAGCGGCATCTTATTAAGCCTGCAGCCTCGCGCGGCAGCCACGCGGCAGACCCTAACCCTCCACTTTTTTTTATCGACTCGTCGCGTTAACCCCCCCCCGCACGCGTTATACTCTCTTTAGTAACTAACCCTCCTACTAATTCAGGTATATCGCTAACTTTATTTCGCCCTTAGGCACTTAACTCTACGAATTCTATTAATTTATTATTACGATCTTCTTCTCCAGCCTTAGTTTTATTATAACGACCTTTTTAAAACCCGTATAGCTGCCCGTATAACTGTCTATACCGCCGCGCTATATACTGCTATTACCTGAAAAGCCTATGCTATATATAATAACCCCTCCCCCTACTATTATATTCCTATACCTTTAGATGCGCCCTCCGCCCGATAGGAAGCGGTTTAAGGACTATAAGGCATTATTATAGTTCCTTAAGATCTACTACGCTAAAGAGGGCTATAAGGCTATCGTCTAGCGCTTAAAAGGCATACGGAGTATTAAGTTCATATATAAGAAGGGCGGCAAGCCCTATTAGTCTAAAGCGAAGGCTTACGAGCCTTATACTTATAAAACCGACTACCCCTTTTCCTTCTCTGCTAATATTAAAGGCGAAGATAGTAACGAGTATATAGTCTTATAAATCTGCAATTATTATAACTATCTACCGGTTATTAATAGCTATGCCCTGCTTGCCTAGCGCTATATTAATAAGGATAGGCGCTAATTCGTTAAGAATCTCGCCCTTAATATTAGATAGACCTGCTATAGGCTATAGCTTGCCCTCTTTACTAAGGACCCTATAAAATATTACTAGGTGAAGTAGGAGGATATTAAAAACCTGCTTACTAAGCTCCGAATAGAGGAGTATAGTATATTTATGCCTACCTAGTAGTTTATACTGCTTATAGCCGAGTACTGCTCCTATTACGACTTTATCTACGATACTAACGGCAAGCTAATATAGGCGTTTTTCACCCTTATATATAATTATATAATCTTACGGGAGAATTCTAAGCTCTTAATAATAGATAATACGTATAAGGTAATAATTACTTAGCTATCTCCC
>MUZH01003634.1:0-18373 GCA_003012965.1 Juglanconis oblonga
TTTAGAGGACGACGCTTTTTTTATAATAATTTTTTATTTATATATACCTATACGAGCTATAAAAGAAGAGATGCTAATATTGGAATAACTAGTATTGCGGCTATATATAAGGCATAGTTGGAGACTCCGGTATTAGCTACTATAGCTAGCAGACTATAGCCAGGCGCAGTTATATACGCCTGAAATAAGTACTTAGGCTTCGTATAAGGATCGGAGACTTCGTCTCCTCCCCTTTATACGAGGTAGAGCTGAATAATATATATATTTGTCTCCACCCGGCGCAGAATCAGAGAAACGTATACGTACGTACAAAGGCCATTCAACAAAGCTTCTATTCATCTTCAGCAGAGGTACAGGACCGGACTTTTATATGGATCCCAACCCAATTTACCCGCTATTTCAGTATGCAGCCACAACCTTTATATATACATAACTCTGTCAATCCTAGTGCAACTCGAATATAAATAAGTTTATTCGCATTCTAATTTAATAGTGTCTATATTAACCTATAAATTTTTATACGCCTTTAACCGATTTAGAACTAGATTAATTACAGTGAAAATGGCCTCGTCTCCTGGGCCATAAGAAGTTATAGTTGGACCGCGGCTCGTATTGCCAGTGAGCAGGAAAAAGCACAGCCGTTCTTTCGTGTAAAATTTCGCAGACTAGGTGTCTGGGACGGATGAAGAATGGGGTTGTATAAAAACAACGGTAGAGTGGCCAAAGTGTGAGATTTCCTGATCAAATCAATTTATTGTAACCCACTTGACTGAATGCTGGGCTCGCGTATGTACAATTTGGTCATATGAAACTTGTGATAGGCAGGTATATGTAGCCTAGTTTGGCGGTTTTCAACTTCGTAGCAGTAGTAGGTACTGGATTCCATTCACATGGGTAGCCCATGGAGATATCTGATCCACTCTTCATGCATCTCGGGAGAATCAGCGCGTTTGGCAATGTCGTTGATCAGCAGAGTCGAAGCTGCAGCTCCCTCGCTCTCTCGAGGACTGACAGTGGAAGAGAAACAAGAGAATGATACGAAGCCGTCCAGCCACAAGGCACGCTCGATCACACCTGGCTTCAAGTATTACTAGAACAGCCAGTTTTCTGGACATGGCAGTGATCAAGAATATTCGACAATTGGCCCATTGACGGCTTCATCACCTGAATGCCTGGAAACTGAGACGTTGTGAGCAGAATTTTCATTGGATGGTCACGGAATCCTCGAAATAGTGCAGGGCCATGGGAGGCGTTCCATGAAGCGGAAATGCTTAGAGAGTTATCTGGGTACGAAGCTTGTCGGATCTCAGAGTGGGACGGAGATTTATGAGAAACTACCCATCGCAGTGTATGCAGAAGACTTGAAGACTCGTGCGCTTTTGTTCTATTGTACTTCGCAGGCCAAGATGCGTTAGGTAGATAAGGGCAAGAGGCACCTCTTCTCGACCCATGGTGTCCCCTTAGGTACTGATACTCAGAAACCAAAAAGGGCTTTGAGTCCGCGCTTCTTATGCATCTTTCCAGTGTTCCTCTTCTGACTTTTTCCATTGTTCTCTTCCTCCTCATCCTCATCGTCTTGCTCGTCCTCCTCGTCATTATACTCCCCGTCGCTAGTAGCTTCATCTCCATCTACCCACGCCTCCCTTTGCTGTCTCTCCATTTCTATTCTGGACAACTCTTCTTCTTCTCTCTTTTCTCTCTCCAGCTCCTCCCTCATCTCTCTCTCCCTTGTATGCTCCGCCATAATCTCCGCCTCCCTTTTGTCAGACTCCAGCAGGCAATCCACATCTTCATAGACTTTTTTGATTCTTTTCAACACCTCTCGCATCTCGTCTCTCTTTTTCTTTAGAGACCTCTTCGTAACGGGAGCGCGTTCGTCCACAAACACGGTACAAGAGTCGCACATATCGTGCACGCGGTAAATGCGGAAGCCTTTATCGGAAACACCGCATCGGGGATACTGACATCTCAGCCTGTCGAATGGGTCTAGGTTTTCGCGGTACTTCTGCTCCTTCGAGCAGGAGCAGCAGGTCCATTCTATGGGTCGAAGCTTTTTGTTGCGGATGTACTCGACGACGGTCGTGAGCTGGAGCTCAATGTCGCCACGGCTGTGTTTTTTGAAGCCGCTCTTTTGATCTGCCGCTGAGCTCGCAGGTGTGGTAGGAGGGTCTGGCACTATTTTTGTGTGTTGATTCAGGACACAACCCGTGTCACTGGGTGGCCATGTCGTGGGTTTCGTGTTCGAGTAGTCCTCACTACAATATCCGGTGGGATTTTCGGAATATTTCGGGGACTGCGCCATTGTGTGGAGGACTGGAGAGCTGATGTAGTTCGCTGTCCAGGAACGGGTAAAATAGAGGAGACTTTATACAGGTCCGAGAGTCTCATACCTGGAAGCACCGATCTAAACAATACCGTGACTGAAGGAAGCGTCGTGGATCACCAGGAAATATGACTGGATTATAAAATCGAAGTCTCTATCCCGGCCCGTCAGAATTCTCTAGTTATACCTCGCTATGCCTCTATCGCTCTTTCCACTACTATAGCAGCTACGAAATTTTCCGATTTATTTCCTCGGCCTCCCTAATCTTAAGGTTATTTCTAGTACGCTGGACTGGCCATCGTAATAGCAGCAGGCAACGAAGCAACGCTTAGACGCGGAGCTCCTCGAGGCTAGCACAGTATTAATTCTTCGAATTATAAGAGATCTATTAATTAATTCCTAGGGGGAGACCCCCCCTGAACCCCCCCTTTTGCCTGCGGCGCCTTCCTTCTCTCCTTCACTAAGTACGTATTATCTAATGCTAAGATACTAAATCCCTATTAGCCAATAGCAATATCGATATACTACTTTTGAGCAGGTAATGGCAATGCCGGATGTAAACCGGGGTTATAGGCTGTAAAGAAGAAGCACGCTTTACGGCTTGCGGAGCTCGCCTCCAAGCGTTGCTTCTTAATAAGCAAGTTCCTGGACCTAGGTCTTGGTGAGCAATTCGGTCCATGCATCGAAGTCGGCATAATAACTGCGCGAGGTTTGCATATTCCAAAAGTTCATCTCGTGTATCTGAAAGTCTTAATTCAGTGTTAATGAGTACAATTTGGAAAAGAAGCACTCCATATTAATAGGCATATGAAGCTAATATCTCATTTGCTTCCCGTCATCCCTATCTCACAAAGATGATCCATAGGTGAGGAGATCAGAAATAGAGAATAGGAGTGAGAGCGTTGTTTTGTGCCATCTGTTGCTTAGATTTATCTGATGGGCTAACTGCTAGCTGTTTGAACGTATGTAGAGGTCTACAAAAACTGTATAAGCCTTCAGGGTTCTATGCCTAGAGAAACAGCTTATGTAAGCCCATTTCTCCACAATAGGTGTTGCTTATAGTCGTCATACGCATCCCGATTGCACTGCTTTGACCAAGGTCTCAGTCTTTCTGGCTCAAAATCGACTCAGTTTCGCGCAAAATAAGTAGTCTCTTATGTACGTACTGGCGATATCAAAGCGAAGGTGCCGTTCAGAATCACGAGCACGATGCAGAGAACGATGCAGACTTCAATTTCCAATTTCAGATGAAACTAGAGACAATACAGCTTTTGAAGACAGCTTGGCTTTATGTACCGCAGTGAGAACACTGAAAATACTATAAGCCCGTACCTTGCCAAGAACATACCTAGGTACCTTTCCCAGACCGGTATAAGGACCAGAACTCTTCCTTCCATCGAGGTAAGATGGTATCAGGAACACCTTACCTCATGTACACATAAAAAGTGTCCGAAGTATTCATTAGTCCTTGCGGTGCATATTTAGTGGTTATACAAGAATCGCCGGCGCGGCCTATTCAGAAAAAGTGGCTCCAGTCTGCAGGTAAATCCTTCCCAAATCCCACCTAGCCTCCCAACGGTAACGTGCAAGAGTCATTGCTCTAACCGACGAACATGACCGGGTCTCTATAATCAGCCTAGGTAGAGCAGCAGAGAGTAGAACTATACCTCCAAGAAAAGGAATCTTTCCCGATCATCTGGCACTAAGAGCACCGTTTCTTCTTGAACCTAAAAGGTCATGGTGCGACAATGTATATTCCGCAGAATGGAAACGAGTGTCCTGACGCAATTTTGAGGGGCCCGGCCTGCGAACATTTCAAATTTATCTCTTACAACGCCGGTACCAATTATTCCAATTTGTAGTGAGTTTTCCTGGGTGACAAAAGCAGAGGCAAATAAGTGGACAACGTGTCAGTCCCATAAGTGAGAATCCTCTTTCTCCCACACTACCTCCCAATCGTTGTCCTCTTTGATCTCAAACCACCTTTCTCCTATCTTTACAAGCCCGCGCGGATCCTCGGTTTTTCTGTCATCTATCTCATCCGTGCAGGTTGAGGCACCATGTGCGGCAACAACCACATCTGCCGTCCGCAACATCTCCTCAGCCCGTTCTCGCATCTGTTCTTCCACGCAACCAAAGTGCATCAACGCTCTTCCTTGTTCCTCGCCCCAACTAACCCAACAACGCCAAAAGTACGAGTACTTCAAGGCCAAGACATAAAGTCCCTCCATCCTTAGACCCGCCGGATATCTCAACATCTCCATTCTCTCCGACTTCGCCATGCTTGCAAATAACGTCCACACACCCACGTCCCTTATTGGCGGCTGTCGCACATGCATGCGACGCCATGATGCATCACTGCGGTAGAAAGCCTCCACACGCCGGCCGATGGGAAGCGTCTCGATGGCGAGATCGTTGAGACCGTTCCGCGCGATGGCGGGATCGAAGCATGGCGAGAAGAGTTCTGCCAACAGAGGGTTTTGAATCGGCTCGTGGCTCGTCTCCGCGGGCCTGTCGTCGCCTTGCAGGAAGAGCGCTCGCTGCAATGAGATCGATGTCTGGATCAGGTCACGCCATTGTCGGCATACCGCCTGTGCGGATGTGAGGAGCGAGCGCATGTCCAGGTGGAGGAGGATGGTTTCGAGCAGCTCAGGCGTGGCGAGGATGATGTCTGAGGCTGGGGCCTCCTCGCTCACGCTGGAGGGAAGTTGAGGGTCGATCATCCTTTCCATGCCTGCAGCCTGCCTACGGAGTGGTGGTGGTCACTGGTGGCGGGCTCGACCTCGAAGGCGTGTGTCGAGCCGCGAGCGATGGAACGTCAATGCTTTTTCTATAGACGCTGCCCCGCCCTTTTAAAGTCGTCTACGTGCTCGTGTTTTCAGACGCTATTATGCAGCTGCCTAGCTGCCAGCTGCCAGCTGCCAACTGTCGTGCTGTCAACTGTCGTGCTGCAGTCATCCGGCGTGCAGTCATCCGGCGAAGGGGCCCGTGCAATTACAATATTTCCTTAGAAGCACGACCCTCCTGACTTCAAATCCACCGCCCCCTTCTTGCAGTATCCAGCAATGCTACAAAAGCCATTACGGACGGCAGAATGCACACTATGAGCCCGGATAGAAACTTGAAGTCTCTCTGCGGATAATATTCTGTCTATAGTATCGGCAGTTACGGCCATTCGGAATGATGAGCAACCAGTGACGAGCCATGGTGGCTGGCCACTGACCCCAGCGACCGACAGAGCGAGATATGCCCTCATTGCCAGTGCGAGAGGTGACCTCAGGTCTCGAGGTTGATGTGATAGATCCTTTCTGTACGGATAGTCCTGAATCTTATTCTTAAGCTGTTCGATAGTCAGTGTTAGTCAAGTAGCGGTGAATATTAGCCAGGGTTTGAAATCAAACTCTTCATTGTCAATTTACACCATATCCGCCAGTGCTATTGTCACAGCTACCCATGTCGTTGTCGTTGCCTTTGGCAAGAGCAATGCAAGCAATGGGTTGGGCAGTCTCTGTAGTGGATTTATCATAAATAAATATGGATATGTAGCGGGACTTATTTATATGGAGCCTGGAAGATTTAGCTAGTCTTTTCAGCCCTTTTCACTCTTTCAGACAGCGAGCCCATCATAGATGAACCTAAGCAATAGATGGCATAAAACAAGGCTCTTCTATATCGATATAACTGATTCCCACATTTGTTGCTAATGTCCTGAGACGGTTGAGTCTAGATCTCTTTAGCAGGAGTGATCTTGAGCTTCCTGCGAGAATAGTTCTCTTTGTAGACTGACCCGAGGCCCATTTTGATAACGGCCCTAGCATAGTGTCGGCGGAGAAAACAATTAACTCGCATGTCTATTGCTGCCGCTCGACGCCGAGCCCGTAGCGATGGTGCATTGGGGTCCTCAGGTCTATCTCCAAGGCACTTATTCATAGTTATGATTTGGCTCTCGGCGCACGCGGCATCGAAGCCTTACGCAACTACAATAGGGAGCCAGCCTACGGTAGCAATGTTTACGTCCTCGGGGCAACCTATCACGGCTCCGAGGTACTAAGGATGCACACAGCACACGTCGTGGGCGGCCCCGGTGGGCTAGAGACATATATCAACCCAGCCGGTGGTTATCTTACCTTGGACAACGACTTTGACGGCTACAAGGCCGCGGTTCGCGCCTTGCGAAACGGGCGCAAGTTAGCACAGGTCATCCTTCACGGAGTCGTCGAGGCTGCCAACGACAGAGCCCAGCAGCAAGATGAGACGGAGGAGGAGTTTCTCGACTGTAAGGACCATAAAATCCCGAGCATGGGACCACCGCCAAGGGCTGTCACGAGTGTCAGGCCAGCCACAGGAAACTCGCCCGGGAGTGGATCAAAGCGTCAGAGGTCGCCTCAGAGTTCTGCGGGCAGGAAGACGAGATCACGCAGAAAGAGAGAATCGATTGATAGCAAGCGTCACAGAAGGGCAGGAACGAGCGGAGCGGGGATCAAACAATGATATCTTAACATTCTGTGTGCAATTCATGCTGTGTGCGTAGGCTGTTACCTAAGCTAAGCTCCTTCGTACCCAGCCTCTGAAGTACTGCCCTCTCTTCCTCCGGCTTTGGCCTCACAGGAAACGGCCGGCCCACTCGGCTCCAGTACGACTGCATTCGACGTTCCATAACCCCCGCCCCTCTGGACAGCTTCGGTATCCGATTTGCTGTGCCACTCGCGCACAGGGTCCGGCGGCAGTAACAAACGGAGACGGTGTGTGGGATCCGCTGAGGCGGGTTCACGTATACTGGTTCGCTGGAGACGACGTCGGCCCCGGGCTTGGGGTATCAGAGTCTGCAAATTACGCCTCTCGACTTGCGGCAGGCTTCCCTCCTTAACGCTGTGCTCCACACACTTGACCGTGACATACCGTGTGTGCTCTGGGTTCCCCGGAGATAGGCAGGCAATGCATATAACGCCCCGCTGTGAGAAGCTCCCCACGACTCTGGTCTGGTCTGGGCTGTCTGGAAGATGCCGAGGTTGCCCCTCGTCTCGGAGTCCTTGAAGAAAACCCACATCTCGGAGTCAGCGCCAGGGCTGGGTGGTCGACTGCCAGGTCGGCGCTCGGTACGAGCCTGTTCTCCGACTGTTGGCTCATTCTGGGGAGGCTCTGTTCCGGTTGTTGGATTTCGTACTGCCGCCAGCTATTGCACTCTGATGGGTGATCTCTGTGCGTTTTCCGGCACGCCTGGCTTGCCTGGAACCGGCATCGCTGTCACCGACTGTGGCGTTTGCCGGCAAACCTGACTTCCACCAGATCGTTCGCATACGACGAATCCCCCGGGCGGTCTCCAGATCCGCTGGTTACGTCGTCCGTGGTCTGCGGGTTGTGCCGGTGCTGCGGAGGGCTGTCCGGACTTGTCTGCACGCCAGCGACGACCTGAGCAGAGGTGATAACCTCTTGATCTGCTCTGGAGAGTCCTCCCGGTGGTCTCGGCGTCCTCAGCGTAACAGGAGCATCCCCGCCTGCCCTTGCCGAACTGGACGTAGTATCCGGGTAGTGCTCATTGGAAAGGGTGTCACGGATGGGGTACCAGCGACGTGACAATCATCTGCCAGGTTGTCACCAGCACCGAGTGGCCCATGGATGGCTTGCCCGTGAGCTTGGCTCCGCCCGACTCCGTTACTTCCCAATTCAAAGGCCTCACCGACGAGCATGGCTCGGTCGACAGATGGTTCCCAACGGGTGAGTCCCTCCTCATGAGGTCATCTCACTCGACCGAGGCCCTCGCCACCTCACGCTGGCTCAAGGTTCTCGCTACAGACTCGGCATTCTCGTGCTTCCGCAATATCCCTGTCGAGTTTGAGGTCCGGGTCCGTCGCACCTCGTGCTCCACGGCAGCGATAGCTACAGCGTCTCGCACGAGAGCAAGCCGGGGCCCGCGCCGTCGGTGGCGCCGAGTGTGCTGCTTGCCAGCCAGACTTACAGCGGCGTGCCGGTGCCAGATCGCATTCCCTGATGGACGATGGTCAGCACTTGCCTCCAACCACGAGCGGAGATGGATCTGGAGGCAAGCACGAGATAGATACACAGAGCATGGCTGAAACCCCAGCAAATCGTCCGAATCTTCGCCGTTTCACAGCGCATCCGCGCGCCTCTTGTGATAGAGAGAATGGGCTGGTGATATGCATGACGAAGTGAAGCCTGTGAGCCCCTCATTCCTTTGATTCCCAGCCAGAGAAAGTCCGTCTGGGTCTGATGAGCAGCTGGATGAAAGTGAAACAGAAATATTTCTAGATACCATAGAGATGGACAGCAAACGGATGCGATGTGTATCCCATGTCTTTCCCAATGTCTTCCTGGTGTGGGGTGGAAGCTTCTCTGCTAAGGAGGAATAGAACTGGTGTCAAGTAGGGAAATACCGTTTCTTCTGAACAGATTGAACGGTGTAGAGCAAACCTGGGAGCGGGCGATAGATTAGACATGTCGAAACCAATCTCCTGTCCTCTCAATCGTGTTCTTCGTCATGTTCTTCGTGGAGGGTATAAAGACAACTTGCCTGATATCAAGCAAGGGGCGTAGGTCGCGTTTGGATGAAGCCGGAGCTTCGCAGGAGAGGTACTCCTAGCAAAAAAGACATCCAAGTCTTCCTCAATTGCGTTGTGAAATATAAGTCAGTGGGCAAAGATTCAAACATCAGGCAGAGATTGGCAACTTAGCAAAAGAGCTAGAACATACGCCACTGAAAAAGATGCCACGAAACATTGGACAGCTGACGGCCATGTAAACTCTAAGGTTCTTAGGTCTTCTTAATTTGCTGTCTGAGTGGATGAAGCCAAATTTCGCCCTGAAGTCCTTGCTTCTTGTAAATAGACCAGGCACTTTTCAACGTCATCGGTGCAAGCGATGGATTGAGAGGGAAGCTGCTCACAGCCTTGGAAAGGTTTGGCCAGACATCACGCGGTTGAAGGCTAGAGGAAAGAACCACCCATTAGTATGGGAATAAACAAAGTAGACCGATATATCTATATCCTGAATGCAAGACTGGTCTGCCTGCGTCTATGCGTCTAATTTAAGCCTCCCTAGCATGACATCAATCTTTCTTAGTAGGATCTGGTAGTTCTGCGCATCAAGGTCGAACTCGTCAGTGACCTCTTCTCCTTCCAAGGTCCGAACAACGCCAGTCGTCTGACCGACAGTAGTTTGATTGACTTCGGCTCCAGGGGCATTCTGCCCCACACCGTTTGTGCTCCAATCTTTATTTTCTGCTGGCGGTTCCCGGCCAGCCGCCACAAGATCCTCCACAGCTTCGGCCCTGATCTCGCCCTCGTCATCTAGCATCTCATCCAAGCCAGCATCCTCAAATCGCAGACGGAACCGCTCCGACAGGTAGTAGCGGATGTCATCCAGCAGCTCGATGGTGTCTGTTTCCTCCCGCTTCTTGATTCTCGACGCAGACTCCTGGATGAGGTCGGCAAACTCGGGTTCATCGATGTAATCCTCCAGGCGGTACGCCAGATACCGTGCGCCAAACTCCTCAAGACGTTGCACCCGGAGATCCCATGCGGCATGCATCACGTCGTAGATATCGATAGGCTCTACCTCGACTGTCTGCGGCTCGACCTCGGGATCGTTGGTGTGGGTTCTATCGACAAGGATGTTATTGGTCGCGCTGCCCAGTGTGCTGATTGCAACAGCAGCCTTTGTCTTGAGTTTGTCCATGAGCAGCATATCTGCAGCGTAGAGCAGTTCAAGCGCGAGGTCGAGCGGGACGTCGGCTTTCTCCGTGTACATGAAAGTGAGGATGATCTCGAGGACCTCCGGGGTGCAGTCGACCTTGACAATGTGTAGATATTCAGTTTCTCGTGCTTCGAGAAACTCGTTAGAGAACATGGCTTCGAAGTAGGGGCTTCTAATTAGCATGGCTTTGTGAACGGGATACACGACCGATTTCCTGGGTTTCTTCGAGGTGCCGTTGGCAGGCGCTGCTTCAGGGGCAGGCCCAATCGGTATTCCGTTAGCTCCAATATGTGCCGCTTCCTGCTCATCGCCTTCCTGCTCGTCTTCCTCATCGTCCTCATCTGCCCGTAGCAGACAGTCGGCGAATATGGAGTTGTCAGGCTTCCACTTGATCTCGTTGACCTTCTTCGTATCCACCATCATCTTGTGGCCCAAGACATGTTTCTGGAAGAAGGTCTCCACCTGCACTTGTGCCCGTTCAACTTCATCCTGGTATCTCTGCCGAGCTAGTCGCCTATCGTCCAGAGATAGCATGGCTTCCCAGAGCTTCTCAACCTCGAGCTGCCTGCTGATTTTATCGATGCCTTTAAATATTTCTTCCTCGGTGGTAGAGCTGCGTGGGTCCACCAGGTCTCTGGGTAGTTCGCCGAGGTAGAGATATCGGGCAACAAGTCGGAAGGCCTCGCCGGGTATGACGTCTGATACTTTCCAATGCTTGGTCTCCGGTGCGTCCGCCAGCTTCTTTCGGAAGTATGGCGTTCTTGACGATAGCAAGAACTTGTGGAGATGTAGTTTGTCAGGCCCAGAGGTGAGGGTGATGTCCGCTGTCTGCGGGATCTCCCTCGTTAACAATGATGTGATGTGCGAAGACCATGGTTGCAACGGATCTGTTGACTTGGAATAGTCGTAAGAGAGAAGCAGGTTCCTTATCTTGTCATTCAGGGCGTTGTAGACTGCTCTTTCACCCTGGAATGTGTTTCTCTCGGCAAGTGCGCCTGCGCGGATGATCAGCCCCTTCTGCGTGCGTGGACCAACAGAGGCTTACTCACCCGCTTCAAGAAGTAGTTGGACGAGCTCAAAGTGGCCGCACAGACTGGCCTACGATCAACAAGTCAGATCCCAAGTCCTCTGCCGAACGGCGCCGGCACGGGGGCGCGACTCACGATGATCAGGGGCGTGTAATCAAAGTGATCCTTCCCGTTGATGTTGACACCACCGTTGATGAGCTCTTGACATGTCTTCAAGTCCCCTTTCCGGCAGGCTTGCAGGAACTTTGTGAAATCCGTTGACTGCTCGAGAGGATTCTCATCACGGAGGACGCCGCTCGCTATGAGTTGATTCTCGTCTTTGAGTTTCGCCTCCAGCTCGAACTTCCTCAGTACTGAAGCCATGGTGATAGACGCAAGAGGGATTCGCACATGGCGTCGTTCGGCAAGTTTTAGAGAATGAAATCGGACATGGTGCGAAGAAAGGTCCACGGGAGTTTTGGAAGGACGTCGGAGTTAAGGATGACGATTCATATGTGGCGCATCATAACCCCGTCCGAGGTCGTCGACAGCTGGCGTATGGAGCACGGACCACTTGCCGTCATCAAGATTACGGAATGGGCCGGGCCCGTGCCACTGGCGTGGTTGCCCCTCCAACCGCTGTCAACATTTACATTGGCTGGGGCTCAAACTCAACGATCGCAGCCGACTTCTTCCCTCCAACGCTTCCAAAACAACATCACCATCCTGCTACCTGCTGCTTGCAGCATCGCCCTACTAACACCAACAGGTACACATCCTCTAATTGTTTGATCGCTTCTCAGCTGTATGGATCATCACTTTCCATTCTCTTTCTCCATCCATTGACTGCAAGCCGCCTGGGTCAACGTCTCAAGATGTCGGACAGCAGTGAGAAATACGAGGTCCTTGAGAAAATCGGTAAGCTTGGTTGATGCTCTCACTCATTCCTTGACGCCTGAGACATGTGCTCTACCGTGTGCGGCTTGGACATCTCAATTCACTGGCAACATGGTACTGACCACCCATCTTCTCCAGGCCATGGCTCCTTTGGCATCATCCGGAAGGTCCGCCGCAAGGAGGACAACATGATCGTCTGCCGCAAGGAGATCAGCTACCTCAAGATGTCCCAAAAGGAGCGTGAGCAGCTCCATGCCGAGTTTACTATCCTCTCTTCCCTCCGCCATCCCAACATCGTCGGCTACTACCACCGCGACCACCTCAAGACCACCCAGGACCTATACATCTACATGGAATACTGCGGAAATGGCGATCTAGGCCGCGTTATCCGAAACCTTCAGGCCAAGAACGAGTATGCTGAGGAGGCATTCGTTTGGAGCATCTTTTCCCAACTTGTCACCGCCCTGTACCGCTGTCACTACGGTATCGATCCCCCCGATGTTGGCAAGGATGTCATGGGACTTGGCCCTACCGCGAGGCCCCAGACCCCGACCGGCGGCATGACCATCCTGCACCGTGACCTCAAGCCCGAGAATAGTACGTTGCCGCCTTGAGGTGTAACTGATGGGGAGAATTCGCTGACACATGCTGCAGTCTTCCTCGGCGAAGACAACTCGGTCAAGCTCGGCGACTTCGGTCTTTCCAAGGTCCTGACCTCTCAGCAGTTCGCTTCCACCTACGTCGGAACCCCCTTCTACATGTCCCCGGAGATCTGTGCCGCCGAAACATACACACTCAAGTCAGATGTCTGGTCGCTGGGCTGTATCATCTACGAGCTCTGTACGAGAGAGCCTCCCTTCAACGCCAAATCTCATTATCAGCTAGTGCAAAAGATCAAGGAGGGCAAGATCGCCCCATTACCCAACATCTACTCCCAGGAGCTCAGCGCAGTCATCCGGGACTGCCTGCGAGTCAACCCTGACCGACGACCCGACACCGCCACCTTGCTCAATCTACCTGTTGTTCGTTTGATGCGAAAGGAGCGTGAGGTTGTTGAAATGGGCCACTCACTGCAGAAGCGGGAGGCCTTGGTACAGAAGAAGGAGGAGTCGATCAACCGACGTGTGCGTGAGCTCGAGAAGAGGATACAGAAAATGGACGCCGACAAGCTCGCCCTCAGACAGGAACTCGACGCTTCGCTGCGACGGGAATGGGAAGCCAGGGCCCGTTTGGAGATCGACCGACTGGTGAATCTTGAGATTGAGCAGCTTCAGGGCAAGTTCGAGGAGGAGGTACAGGCCCGGGTCCAGGTCGAATTGCAGCACCAAAAGAAGATGGTGACCTTCGCGACGGACGAGCGCATGGATTTCAACTCATCCACATCCAAGTCTGAGTTCCCCTACTCCTCGATCGGTGCCGGCAGCAATCAGAGCGGCATGACGGCCGAGACGGACATGACGGAGTACTCGGGTGGACCAGATACCCCGAAGGACGATGTGAAGAAGGGATCGAGGACGCCTTTCATTCGCGCCCAGACAATGTACGCTGGCCCCGTGGGCACCCCCATGGATGTCGATAAGTTTTCGCCCTCACCATGTGCCATCGCATCCCTCTCCCTCTCGCCCCGCCGAAAGAACGCAGGCAAGGGCCCCTTCGTGCACCCACCCAACATCTTTGCCACGGACCAGTGGCGCAAGGTTCCCGAGATACCCGACGACTTCGAATCTGATCCTGAGGACGATGAGTCCGACGAGGTCCCGACTTCCCCTTCACCTACTCGCAAGGTGAAAAAAGTCGCGAGCGCCTCACGACCGGGCTTGGCACACATGAACACCGCACCCGCGGAGAATCTGCTGAAGAACAAGCCGTTGCTTCCGGCCCCGAGTCGAACCACGGCCGGTCTCCTGCATATGAGCTCGATCCAGGAGATGCGATCTCCCAATGTTCTCCGTGAGCGTGGCTCACCCAACCGTCAGCTCTCCAAGATCCCTTCATTCTCGAACCTGTCAGGTGCCGGCAGCGACTCATCTGCTAGGAGCGGCCTGTCTCGCAAGACCTCCATGACAGGCCCTCCGGGCAGTGGCAGCGGTCTGGTCAGCAAGATGGGCAACATCAGGGGCCGCACCCTCGTGGAGCTGACACAGGCTCGCGCTGGTGGCAGGTTCCCGAACAGCAATGAGAACTCGAAGCCGGCGGTCTGGGATCCGGAGACGGACGAGATGCCCAGTCCTTTCTTGGTCCGCAGCAAGCACATCCCGAAACCCATCCCGGGTGTCTGATGCCCCGTTCATGGATTCGCATGGTTTTCGAGCGCGGTAAAATACTTGTCCTAAGATCCTACAGATTCAGGTGGCTCGACAAATATGGACAGCGGTGGGCAGTTGTGGATGGCAGTTCTGTGCTGCGTGTACATGCGACAGCTCCCTTGGCGAGCAGCAATATCGTGCATTTTCCTTGTGTTTTTCCAAAACTCGTCACTAGCATGGTGAGAGAGTGGACACCAGAAAGCGGAGAGATACCATAAGACGACCAAACAGAACGGTCAACGTTTCTTTTGTCATCGCGCATGGAAAAGGCGGAAGGCTGGCAGTCACGGATGATTACTTGATTGAGTAATGGATGAGGAAAGCAGCCAGTGCGACCCGGACAGCGCTCAGTGGGCACCGACTTGGAAATGTCTATCTACGACGATAGAGAGACATCAAGTTGCTTGGTCAGCGACATTGGGTCAGCGGTGCTAGGATGTGCAGACGAGCTGGTCTCCGAGGACTATTTCTTTCCGATTGCGCCTTTCTTCAAGTGTGGCATTGCTTTTGTGTAAAGGCACTTTCCATCATGTTTGGCGTTCTAGGGTATGGTGGCATAATGAGCGGGTGGTTGGGGTTGTTTGGTTGGGGTTTATTATGTTCCGGTTGGATGCCCGGGTTCGGCCTATCTGGTCTTTCGGACTTGGTATAGTCAGTCCACTTCATGTCTATGCTCTAGTCACTCTGCGATAGTGGTGTGCTCACAATTTGGAGCGGCAGGGACAAAAACTGACTCTACTCGTCCATGATATGCAGTTATTAGTTGTGTACTTGTGCAGGTGTGTGTATGATTGTGTCTTGTTCGAGCACATTCCCGTGGCGTCAAATCACAACGGAACCAGCTTTGGATGCCAGGCTTCGACCTCACACGGGCGTTCTTTGGCATGGACGCATCCGTGAGCTGAAGAGAATGGCTGGATCCGTATGAGATTGTGGTGTGTTTGGAGGCACTGATGAATCTATTCAACGGCCATGGGACATGTCAATTTGCTCCAGCCTGGGTAGGTAGACAGGTAGAAGCCTCTTCAGTGCCCCGGACCCAGTTGCACCACCTTTCTCTCAGAAAATAGGCCGACCATATGCCGCATACGAGACAACTTACGGAGGTACCTATACGGCAGTCCCTCGAGGAAGCTGTTGTTCTTCTGGCGAAGTCCCACCCGTGGAAGCTTGACTTGTCTTGCCTTGCTTCTTGTCTTACGACGGCGACCTCCTTTGGCCCCTGAGTTGCTACGACCACAGGTCGGGCCTTGGTAAAAGGGCAGCTGGAAATCAAGCTATCAGACTATGTGCGAAGACAGGACGATCCCGAGTTCGAGGTTAAGACCCTACCAATCTAGGGACAGCGGAGGTTCGGATTCTTTCGGACTCCTTGCAAGAACCTACCGATCTTGGGACAAATCCACCAAGTCCTCTACCACCGTCCGTTTCGCCGCAGAGCTTTCATTATTACCTGGACATTTGCGAGGCTCTACCCAACAGTGATCCTCCAGAGTCCAGCAAGCACTGCACTTGCAGTACATCACATCACTTGATGTTGTCCGAGCCCACATTTTACAGCTGTCCGGGGTACCTACCTACCTGCGAGCGGAGTATGCTGCCTGGACTGCAACCGAGCGCGCGTGCTGGCTGAACCTAGGTCAAAGCGACCACCGTCGTCGGGCTTCTCCGCCTCATTCATCGTGGCGCGGCTCGCAGTCTTCCGACAACCAAACCAGCTTTTTTTTTTNNCTCTCTCTCTCTCAGCCTCGCGGGCCGGACGAAACGTGCGGAATCCCGTGTCCTACTCCTCCTCTCCACGAGCCGAGACACCACGCACGCACGAGGGGAGAGGTGCGCCCTGCCGCCACCAGGATGCAAGCCACATGGTCCGTTCCCCTCCCCCCCAGGTATCGCACGCACTGCAAAACGCCTCGTCCGTGTCCTCGCCACTCTGAAAGGGAAACAAAAGCAAAGCCGTGGCTTGCGATTACGCATGCCTGTCAGCATATCTATCCCTTAAAACCGGCGCCATTCCCCTCTTCTTCTTTTTCAGCTCAAGCCCTTCCTGATTTTGCGCCGCCGATTTTGGTGGAGGCTGGCTCTTGTCGGTCGGCCCCCTCCTCCATCTGGCCCTCCGCTCCGCATTCCCCCGCAAGCCACAGCTCGACGGGCCGTTTGGTGCTAGTCGCCAGGTGGCTTGACTGGCTCCTTGGAGATCGAGTTGCCGGTAAGTACTTGATAGTCAAAAAAAAGGTCGCCAGGTGAGACGGCTAGTGGTCGAGTGATAAGAGTCGTGAAATCAAGCCCGCGTACCATACCTACCACGCCGCCTGGGGAGACCAGACTGACTGTTTCGCCGGCGCCTTCGTGGTCTTGGTGGTCGGCGGGACCTAAGACATCTTCGGAAAAACGTCCAATCGCGTATAGGTCAGACACGGATCTCTCTCTCTCTCTCTCTTTCTCTCTCTTAGTCTACGAGGTGTCATCGCAGATCCAATCACGAGCAATTTGTCAGTCAATTCTTGATAATCAGAGTCAACTCATAGAAAGAAACTAATGAGAAAAAGAAGGAAGAAAGAAAGAAAGAAAGAAAAAGAAACCAAGACACGCAGATGCAGCAGCATTATGCAGCATTATGCAGCAAGCAGAGACAAGCCCCTCGGACTCGGATTCTCAAGCAGCCTGCTCTGTGCGTTCCCGAACTGCTGGGCTGACCTGGCCTATTTACCATAGTACATACCTGCTAGCTAGTACTTTGGTAGGAACCCAGAACCTAGCCACAGCAGTCAAGCAAGCCGTCAGCCCAGCTCACCTGTCAGCTCGCAGGGGCCCCCCAGAGCCTGTCCGAACGATGGTCGATCTGCCACTGCCAGAAGAAAACGATACCCAACAACTGAACCTGCCAAACCCCCCCCCTCCTCCCATTCTCGACCCGTGAACCAACCGGCAGACCGACGTCTGAATAACAAACTTCCTTGTGACGGCTGTCTCAAGCGCGCGTCGGGGATGATGTGCAGTCCTTTTGTTTCTTCCTGCCATGCCAGAAAGATGCACGACAAAACGAGACGTACGCGTGGCCCATTTTTTGTACTTATTAGTAGCGCTGTCACTAACCACGTGCGTATGCCATCCTCCCCCCCCCCCCCGGCGGGGAGGCGGCGGCGACTCGAAAGTGGGGCTAGCCCATCAGCCCAGCAGAAGATGGCTATTGTGTACACTACACATTAGTGAGACGGCATGTCACGGATATCCTTCGCCGGTGGGTGATGTCTCCCGAGGCCCGGATTGCGTAATGAGAAAGCCATGCGAAGAAAAAGAAAGAAAAATTCTCCCATTGCGGGAATTCCAGTATGCCAGGCACCCGAACAAGGGCCTCGTCTCCATCNNGGGGGGGGGGGGAGGGTAGTTGGAAGGGAAAGCCAGACGAGAACTGCTGCTTGTCTGCCATGCCGGCTCGGTGCTGCTGCTGCTGGCGGCTGTACTATGGAACATACATAGTAGTAGCGTTCGGTTATCCAACCTCTTCGCTGCGAGAGAGGAAGCACGACCAGGGATGGCGAAGATCATTCTGCAGCCTGCACCGGGAGGCTTCCCGGGCCATGCTGCGAGGACGGGTACAACTGCCCTCTCTAGGCCCTGTCGCCCGCCCCAAGAGAGAAGAAAAAGGCACGAGATGCACGTGAGCTTCTTCTTTTCGTCCGGCTCGTCCGGCTCATCCGACAGCGGGCCGTCTGCACCTTCCGTCGTCCGTAACTTCGGCCGGCGAACTAGAGAGCCAAGGGATCCTTTGGGGAAGGTCGTTGGTGATGTCGACATTGCGAGCGATCCGCAATACCAAAAGCACCAATACCGGCGGTCTTATTTAGAAGACAAGACCGTGTTTCCGCAGCGAACGGGGGCGGTTGGCCGCCACTGCGTGTGATATGTCTCGGACCAAGCACCTATAACGAACAAGATGGAAAAGCCGCGGGCGGTGGGAAAAGTGACCACGGCGGTACTTTGGGAATACTCGCGTGTGCGGGAGACGAGAGAGGGGAGGGGAGGACGCGCGCCACCTCATCAAGTTGCAACGGTGCTGATCAGGCCCGGAGTTTATCGTGAGTTGGCGTCGATGTCCACCTCTGCCCCCTCTGGAGATGAATTGATAG
>MUZH01003635.1:0-18490 GCA_003012965.1 Juglanconis oblonga
GGGGAAAGGGAAGAGGGGTTGGTGCGGGAGGTGGAAGGAGGGAGGGAGGGGGGGGGGTCGAAGAGGGGGGGGTGGGGGGAAGGGTTGAGAGAAGAGGCATACATTCTTAATGGTCCGGATGGACCGGTTGGTCTCGATGATCTTCTGACGTTCGGCCATGGTGGAAAGGGAGATCTGATAAAGGGAGGTTGGACAGGAATGTGTGCAGGAATGTGTGCTTCCTGGTTGGAAATGATGATGTATGTTTTAGGGAAGAGGAATGGGACGTCGAATGTCGCTGGGAGCGGGGCCGGGGTGGTTTTGAGGCGAGGCGCTGTGGGTGGCAGTGGGTGGCAGTGCTTTGAAACTGGATCGTCCCGAAATTGGCTTGGGTGCCACTTCCCGGCGACTCGGCCCGCTGTCAACTCTCCGGTGCGAACCGCCAAGCCTGGCAACTTTCCCAGAGCGGACTTTTATTTTTATTTTTTACCGACGTTTGTGTTTCTGCCTGTATTCGTTTCTTGTCTTCTTCCTTTTTGTTCTTCATGAATCTATGAAAATTTATGGCCCTTCTCAGTCTCCACTGCAAGGTACGTATCGGCTCGAAATCTCCCATGACTCTGGCTGCACGGCCCGGATGCTGAGGCATTTGCTGTGACGACAACCTGGGACAGATCAACTTGGGATGGACCGGGTTGTCCTCAGTGGCTGCCATAGAAGATCGCCGTCTGTCTCAATATTCGCCGTTGTTGACGGCTGCTTGGACGGCTGCTGAGCGCCTTGTGTGGAGGCTGAGCTCGTCTGTACCACCGCCGGAGACGAGAACCTGTGATACCGGACTTTTGACGGTTCGGGCTTGACTTAGGGGCGTACCTGAATGCAAAGGGCGCCCCAGTGGCTAGGTATGATGCTATTCATGGATGCCATTTTCGTCCTTGTTGAGAGCCTGCAAGATAGTGGGCTGCGACCAGGGCAGTTAGTTACCTAAGTTGTCTTTGGGATGAGCAACCCATGAAATAATACTGCGCTGTCATCATAATTGGTATCTACACATTTGTGTCTTGACTTTTTTTTCTGCGGTATTAGATCGGAATCTGAGGATTGAGTGTGGGAATACTACCTTATACCTTGGTCGCAATTTCAATTGTTCTTCCGTTATGGTAGTTCTTGTTTCTACCTCTAGGCACACTAGCGCATTTTAAGTACAAGCATTCATTAGGTCGCCAGTCCTGGGTAACTCAGGTGTAAGCAGTGTTCTACAGCAGTCCGGTCCAGGATAGTCTGCCTGAGTCAGGTAGTCTCCCTCACATATGGAATTGACAGCCAGGAGTCACTGAGAACTATACAATATCTACTACCCCGTATAAAAGCACAAGACGCACAGCCGTGCTCCAACTTGCATATGTGAAGTTCTGGAAGATGCAGAATGGCATATAATACTCCCTCAGGCTTGGGTCACACTTGCTGTAGGGGTCTGTCTCAGATTTATAGGTACTGCCATTTCTTATGACCTCTCTATGTGCATGCTGTACGCACACAGCCGGGCTGAAAGGGGAGTGGCTGAAGTGTCCCGGAGAGGCGCCTGAGAGGGGCATAATAATCCACACCTAAATAGTGCTCTGCTAACCGACAAATCTCACTCGAGTACTCTGGTACATTAATGTTGTGGATAATGTTGTGGATACCTAGATACTGGGTCGGAGTAGACAGGACGAGTTGCTTAATGATCCCCTGATGTTTTGTTTGCTATATGTACAAATACTTCGGACTATATAACATAGTGCTTTGCCAGCTGTGAATTTCTTTCCTGTCTATTAGGGGTCGGCTTCCTTATCAATCTGACTATGTCATCTAGGAGCTTTCACAAAAATGCATGGATGTGAACCTGGAATGAAACATCGACGAATTCTCAAACGACAATCCTTTCACATACATTGGACTTCATATGTTAGTGGCCCTGGATATGGCCCTGATATTTCCTGGTGCAATCCAACATCACAAGACTAGTCGCAACTCACCGTTTGGTCGGTTTTCTCTCAGTCCGTGTTCACCACAGATTGGCTCCTGGCAGCCAATTCTCTCGTCTGCATCATGTTCTTATGGAATGCACTCCATGCCTGAAGGTTGGCGCCGCACTGGAACCATCAACGCTCTGGTTAGTTTGTCGTGTGCGCTCCTCCTTTCGGGCTGCCTGATGTTCAACACCTTCTTGCATCCAACACGACCGGTCACACAGAGCAGAATTGTGTTTGACAGCGACTGCAATAACGCTAATAAGCTCCACCTGGTTCTGCACCTAATCATCAATATCTTCTCAACCTCCATGTCTCCTCGAGTCCTCCAACTTCTTCATGCAGGTTCTGAGTGCGCCATCCCGCCAGGAAATCGATAAGGCGCATCGCTTCCCCTGCGCGCGTGCCATTGATGAAAAACTTCTTGTACTCGTCCCGTTTCAAAATCGTTATCTGGGTTGGATTGTTCCTCAGTTCTATCCCAGTTCACCTGCTCTTCAATAGCGCACTGCGCCAATCGGATTCTTCAGGCAGTGGCAGCAGGGACCAGAGTCAAACCGATCAAGGTGCCTCAAGCTTTACGAGTAACGACGACTATTTGGTTGGAGATGAGCACTGGTCAGTACAAGGAGAAAGAGAAACGGAACTTATGATGAGAACGGGGTCTCGGGAGAATGACGAGGGCGCGCTGCTATCACCCCTAGTGGGCGTCGAAGAGCAAGAAGAACATGAGCTGTCTCTCCTGAGAGAACTTACATGGAGAAAGGTAAAGTGGGGTGCGATGGCTGTTGATCCTGACCTTCTCAACAGCATGAACCTTGACGGTGTTGATGGGCCTGTTATGTATCTTGGCTTTGGCAGCGAGGAGGATCAAATGGAGGCTCCCCTGGAAGGTGTTATTTCTATATTTGAGATTGTTAGATTGGTGGAATTTTCCTCTCTCGTCTTCGTTGTGGCAACGAAGAAGGGACACGGTGACCACTGGACCTTCTACTGTAATTGCATACAAGTACCTATAGGGCATCTGGCCCTTTGTAGAGCGATGTGGATACATTGGAACGCTGATTTTGACAAAGTTATGACCCTCCTGATTTGCGACACCGGCAGCTATAGTGCTTCTCATCGAAGTGACGACAGTAGGTTTCTTATGCACTTTGCCCTGTCTACAACATACTGTCCGCTTTCTAGTTACGAAGAAGTAACCTGTCGAGAGTAAAAACGGAATATAGCACTAGGCTTGTTCACTTATTACAAATGCATACAAACTCCTCCTATAGTACACCAGTTTAGTATTACAGAGACGTTCTTTTCTATAATATAAGACTTAGTAGAATTACAATAGGGCAAAGCCGACTGTATAGGAAGAAAAGTTTTCATATGCCAGGAGAGGAAGAAGAACTAAATTCAAAGGCAGTCCTAATGGCATGGGAATACATAGGCATAGCCTAGAACTACGACATGAAACTTTCCCTTTGTTGACAGACAATATACTTATTACAAGATAATCAAATCCTAAACCATACGTGCACTACCTCTGTACATCTGGACCCTCATACACTTTGCCTAGGCAAACTATGTTCATGCTATGGTTGTTTGGGCTTCCAAGGCTTCCACCATTTCTTCTTGTCCTCCGTGCTTTCTGACTGTGGTTGCACTGGTCTGAAAGCTGGCTGTGGGTATTGATTATTAGGGTACTGCGTCTGTCGCCCCGGGATGCTTGGTTGTGACATTTGGGGATGTTGACTCGATGATCCAGAAGGCATAGGAAAGGGCTGCACAGGTGGTTGAGGGCCGGAATAACCGTGAGGTTGAGAAGAGGAAGGGGCTTGAGGCTGGGGACGGAGTTGCCCCTGAGTCTGGGGGTGAGGCTGAAGGTTCGAGCCGTTGATGATCTGGTTGGTGGCAGGATGGCGGGGAGCAGGGTTGTGATTGAATGTTGTTGCCTTTGTGCCCAACCTTGCTGCCCCTGAAGGGCCTGGGGTAGAAAATGCCGGGAGAGGAGCAATTTGCTTGGGTGGGACAGGAATGGGCTGTCGATAGGCGGGCAGTTGCTGAGACGACCCCAACTCCCAGGTTTGTGGCTTCGGCGCGCCATTGAGATCCTCGCGCCTGATCGCTTGCTGCATAGGTCGAGGATGTTCCGGATCTGGCTTGTAGAGAATGGTAACGTATAGTTCCCACTCGGCACACGAGCCAGGCTTAAACGACATTCTGTTGTAAATTACAGTTTGAGCCTCGATGGCCTCGGCTACCCTTGGTCTGCCGATGTCGAAACGGAAGAAGTCCATAAGGCACGCGACCTTGTATTCTCCTCGAGTAGAGAAAGAGCCATTGGTCCCGGGGATGACCTCTGGGTTCGGTCCGTTTTGCGGCCGTGTTGGTGCTCGTTTAGCCTTTCTCGCCTCCAAGAACTCCTTTTTGATGTCTCCAGAGAAAGCTTCCAGTGCATTCATGCGTTGCAGAACGTCTGGAGGAAGCTTGCTCTTTATATCGGCAATGGAATTGTCTCTGACTTGTTGTGAATACCTCTGCAGTCCATCGAGTCGCTGGTAGCGGGCTGCACTGGCCGTGACAAGAAACCGCGAGTGTCTCTCATGAAACATGATCATGGTCGCCAGCCCTGGGCGTATGTCTAAGATATCGAGCGATGCGTTGCCTTGCTCATTCTGAGGCTGATATTTCTTAGCGATGATGGCCAATTTCGTGTCCATACTGATGAGCAGGTTGCGAAGGGGAGTGAGCGAGCCCCAATCTTGCTGAGTTGCGTTGAGTCGGCCCACGTCGAGATCACTCATACACTGAGCGAGCAGTTGAAGCAGCACTGTCAGCGGGCACAGGCACGTGTATCTCGACTTGTCCAGCTTCTTAATGTTCACATTCTTGTCCAGCTTCGGAGGCAGCTTATCGCTTTTAGACGCAACTCGCTTGTCGGCCGGGAACCTAGCGTTGAATTTCGTGATCATAGTACGTCGAAGCATTGCAAATACTGCCTTCAGATCGCTGACTAGGTTGACGATCGGTGTGATGTCGAATTTGTACACTCGAGACAGTAATTTTTCCGCGTTGGAGGCGGTCTGCAGGACAACCTCGAAATTTGCCTCGGCATGCTCGATCTCGTCGATAGCTTCATTGAGCGATCTGTCAACGTTCGCTCCGAAAAGCCTGAAATCGCAGTATATCGCGCTGGTGGCCATGGTGCGTTGGGACTAGGTGAACCTTGAATATCGCGGCACTACTTGAAGTCAGCTTTGACTCGGGAGGTTCCATTCCAAGGAGGACACATTGTGAATATCTGAAAGTGGACGAAGAATAGAAAAAGCAAAGAAACGGAAACGCACCTACGGAAAGACCTGTCTGGGCACGATCAGAGGGAAGGAAATTACCGTACGGAGAAGAACACGACTGGATGCAATCAATGCCCAAGATCAAGAGACACAGAGAGCTGCAAAGAGTCAACGAAGATATCCAACGGAAGAGAAAGCTTACACTCCGTTGTCTTGGTGTTGAGCATCTGAGACTAGAGAAGATAAACGATGGATCTCTGGAAGCTGTGAGAAGGGATGCAGCAGGTTATTATCAACCCAGGTATGAATACAGAAAAGGAGTAGCACCGATTATCGCCCTCCGAAGACCTAGCCACACAAAACTGCATGGTCAGATATCCTTTCAGTAGTAAACAGTGTTGGTTCTATTCATACAGCATTACGACCAATAGGCATTTGGCGAAAGATTGCGGCTGATAGCGAGACGGTCGCTTTCCCCAGAAACATCGACCGAGAGCAAATCAATATCATTTCTCTGAACCGCGGGCGTTACATCCACCCACACTTCGGGCCCAGGCCCGTAGCGATGACCCGAGGACATCGGGAGAGTACCCTCGCAGTGAGTGACCAATCTCCCGTGATGCCCGTGCCTCTTTACTATATTTTGCCTTTATCCAACAGGACACTGCAGACAATCAAAGTTTGTATCATCGGCTGCAGGTTGGGTGCGGCTGAGCAGCGGCGCAGCGCAATAATAAAACGTCGTTATCGTTTTGGAATAGCCGCGCGGTTATGAGGATTGGATGCCTCGGCCCTTCCCTTTATTGGTGCGGGTGATGGTCAAAAGCGGCTACATGTCACATCATTAGAGTACTGATACCGATTCAGATTTCTATCCCACGACAATGTCTTTCTCAACCTTTGGTCTGGCAAAGGTCTTGAAGATCTGCTTCCGAAACATCATGGACATTTCATCGGAAGCACCAAAGTCCTCGCAGGACTTGCTGCCAGAAGGTTAGTTTCACCTCCAGCATGACACCGATTTACGTTGACTGTCACTGACAGCCCACCCGTAGCCAAGACTGAAAGTCTGCCATCGATCAAGAGCACCAGAGATGATGAATCAGATGAACTGAGCGACGATGACAGCTTTGAGGCGCAGGAACAAGAAAGGCTGTGGGAGGAGCATGATGGTCATTTGGACCAGGTAGCCTGGTATATCAGCCCATGGAAAGATTGGAACGAACCAGGTGATGGGTTCTGGGACACGCATATCAAGCTCGGTGACAGGAGTATCCCGAATGACCAGCTCTATCGAAACTCAGGCATTCAACAGGGCCTTCAAAGACTTTCTAGTCTGCGACGACAAGATCTTCCAACTTTGAGCCGGCGTCAATTCGACCATCCTGGCCTAGATGCACCGATAATTCCGCTGTTCCGACACGAGGAATCTGGCTATGAATATCAGATCATGCTTCACATGGGCAGCTGCTTAGCGGAGGTTCAGTGCCCTTCCATCGCCAAGGTGCCTTGGGAAGACAGAGCCGATCCGCTTGTCCAGGTCCGGTACAGACTTCCCTTATCTGAAGAGGCGGCGGGAAAGAATCCTCCCCTTCCCAGATTTGTTGTCTCTCTCGGTACACTTGCAATCAGGATGCCTTCTGGGGAGTGTCGGGGATGGAAAGGGGGGCCGCTCACCGAGAGAACGGATTACGGGATCATGATCGATGCAGAAAACGAGGACATGCCATTATGGCTTCTCTGCTCACGAAGACAGCTGCAAGAGCGCGTCGAAGAGGAGGGCTGCAACATCCCGCAGCTTCCCATCTTCAACGGGCTGATGCAGAATGAGGACTTCGGCTACGATGCGGCGTGCATCCTCGACTCCATCCACCGACTCGGTGAGGAGAGATCCTTTGAGGAGGCATGCGAGCTGGTACGCAAGACTCGGGCCGTTGTCGATCCAGCCGCGGTTCGTGCGAGCAGGGCCAAGCTTGAAGAAATCACCGGGGAGCGGCTTCCGGAGGACTTCAATGACACGTGGAAGACGCTCGGATTTGCAATTGGACCAAGGCAGGAGGAGACGTGATTTTGAAGAGAAGGAGATGTCAGTCACGCCGCAATCATGACCCTGACGGAAGTATTATGATAGTGCCAGTATTCTTTTGCAGAAATGTAGCTTCTTGCCCATGTTACCCGTGCTATGTATAGGACTCCGACAGGGCTCCGAGTGGACATCAGTGAAATTCCCTTGAATCTCAATTCGGCTTCGCCCTGGAGAGTCTCCGTCAGAACACAAAGGGGACGGGGGAGGTGGGAGGGGGAATGGGGAAGAGATTGATGGGCACGTACGCGCAAGAAGCCATATCCCATCATCCCGTTATCGTCCAGGACTTTCATCTGCTCCGTCCTCTCGCGCGGGGCAAAGTGACCGCTCATGTGGACGAAGCGGAGCGGTTGGTCTTGCTTGCTGCGAGGCGCCGTCGCCAGAGTGTCAATGGCCGTGACGGCGTAGTCCCGGGAGACCTATCTTGGCCGTCTCCTCCCAGGGCAGGGTCTTCAGCTTCATCGGTGTCACCGAGATCGTCCTATGCTTTGGTCAATTCGTCATGCAGAGCTCAGGGAAGAAGACATGGAGGTGGCCGGACCAGATACACGCATCCACGTCGTGCAAATGCTCTTTGACGCTGTCGGAGTAGCTCTCGAGGTTGTCGCAGACGACGGACTTCAGCTTCGAGGCATCTGGGCCGGCGACACCGGGCGGGCCGGCGGTCTCGCGGCGGCTGAGAGCAATCATGGATGTGATGGCTGGGTTGGATAGGGCCTGGCGAACCAGCTCCGTGCCAACGAAGCCGCTTGAGCCTCCGATGACGAGCTTCATGGTGACAGAAATACTTCAAGCAGTTACGACAGGGGCTTGGCTTGGATCAAAGATCTCGCACCTGGAATGAAAATTAAATAAGGTATAAGAAAGAAGAAAAAAACCTCAAGGAGAATAAATCCGAAGGATGAGGACCCCTGCAATCACTCTTCCATGTGACAATTCATGCGGTTGGCACTAGGTATCAGTAGCTGCTACGACATGTCACCACACCCGAAGGCGGTTCAGAACGTGGCACACAGCCGTTCAGATTGAGCCGCGTGTATGAAATGTCCAAAAATTAAAGATATGGGTAGGGGCAAGTGACGGAGAAGCGATCGGCTCTGAGACTAAGTCAGAAAGTAGTCGGGTGCTTGGGCTTACCAGGTGACTCCGGATGATACCTATCTTAAGTACCCAAGTACTCACCTTGGTAGGCATATACGAGTCTCCAGGTACTGCCATGGAAGTACAGGAAAAGAGAGACTACTATCGAATTAGGTAACCCCACAACCCCCTCCTCGACCTGCAGCCGCATCACACAGTGAATCCAGCCCTGCTCCCTTCCTCCAGCCTGCGAAACGGAATCTCATACAATTCATATTCCTCCGTCATCGTCGTGCCCGCAGGAGTCTTACTCCCCCTCTCCCATCTCTCCTCGTACCAGCTTGGCACGGCGCGGNNGTCGTGCGTTTGCTCCGCCTTGTCGACACGGCTTGGCTGATTCTGGTCTGCATCACGGGGAAGAAGTACTGCAGAAAAAGGCGGGCGGCAGGCATGCAGGCGATCACGAAGGCGGTGGTTACTTCGAGGGTTGACCAGATGAGGCCCTGCATGAGGTCGTCGCCGGCTGGGAGGACGTGTTAGCAGGGCGTCTATGCTGGGGGGGGGGGGGTAGGATGTGGGTGTGGAGGAACTTACCGATGGTGTCGGCGTCTTTGCGCATCTTGACGAAGCGCATGGCGGTCATGGTCATTGTGCTATATGCACTGGTCAGTCCTGTGCGAGGTTACCCAAGAAGCAAGGGATTTACGCACACGAACCCAAGACAGAACATGGCAATCATCCCCAACCTCGTCCTCTGATCCATGACCGACTTCCACGCAGACGCACCCGGAAGGACAATCAATCACACATCCAGCAGCAAATTAAGCCCGAAGTAATACCTTCCCCAGTCCCACAGGTCCGAGCACTCTCCCTCAACGTTGTAACTGTAAATCCAATACCGCGGCAGCGGCTTGCATGACATGAAAAGCCCGACGAGGAACCAGCAGACCACGAGCACCTTGAGAGCCTGGGTGCCCCAAAGGAGGTAGCGGTAGATTGTGCCGTCGAGGATCCGGAAGTAAAGGAAGGCGATGAAGATCTTGGTACAGCCGAGCGCAAGACAGTAGACGATCTCGTAGACGAAGAATACGATCGTTACCCGGTCTAGATCTACAATATCACCGGTCCAGACGTTCTTGTAGAAGCCGTAGTGTTGCTCTGTGAGGGAATATGAGGTTGGTGAGCTGCTCGGTCAGATAATTGCGCCCTCCGTGACCGCTCCGGGAAAAGGGAAACTGAGCCGAGACGTGTCTCTGGGAGATAGAGGCCCACTGAGAACTAGGATAGGTACCCAACACAGCAGAAGCGTCTATACGGATTCGACAAGATCAGCCACTCGTATCTTCAACGACGTCTGTAGCCAGGAGTACTCACAAAGGCGATCGAGATAGAGATATCGTCATACCCCCGTTTGTGTCCCCTACTCCACATCACCCACATCCGTATCGAGAAGAACAAGACCTCTACAAGAGTCGTTGCTACGATCAAAGGAACCAGGAAATTCTCCCATTGGGGCAGACCACAGGCATGGTAAGTGAGGCCACCGGCGACTGTCACAAGACCACAGAACACAGAATCAGCACAAACCCGACTCGTTGTGGTGAGAACCGCCTCGTCAGTGACCCGGAACACAACTCGGGGACGGTCTCGTGAAGGAACACTGACAGCACATGCTGGTAGCCTCGGGTCCTGTAACATGGACTGTATTGCCTGGTAGAGCTCCATGCTTTCCGCGTGGTTCGAGACGCGGCGTCGGCCCTGGCGACCTTGTTGGACCAAGTAAGTGCAACCCCGGAAGACCACATCCGGGAGACTCTGTGGTCTGATTGTGACCAGAGCCTCGGGGCCAGCCGTCGGTGTTGGTCGCGGGATAGTCTAGTGCCCTTCATCTGCGAGGTTGCCACAAAGAAGAACATGGTTGGGACAAGGTTGCAAGCATAGTCGCCCCCGGGACGACGTTAAGGTTCAGAGCGGGAACATATGAGAGCTAGGGCCAATTGAAACGCCACTGCTTTGAGACTCGTGAAGAAAGTTCGATGTTCGAGGCTCGAGAAGAACGCCAAGACACGGCGTGTGGGTAAAAATCAAGACTTCTTATCTCACGGACAAAGACACGGCTGAGCTTCTCATCACATACATCCAGAGGTCTCACGCGGGTACCATTCCGATTCCCCACTCGATCGCATGATTGTGCGGCGCTGCAAAAGTCAAGTCCTATTCTTTCACAAGACCCCGTGCCCATGACAGAGACTCCGTGTACACAATGCCCGTTCCGCCCTGAGCCAGGAGTACTAACTCCGTGACGGACCGTGACACCCCGGTGCTGACAGAACTTTCTCTCTACGCAGAATTTTTGAAAGGAAACGCGAAAGAACCTCGGTCTTGTCCATATGGCCTCAAGTCGCTGCCGGGTGGCCTTCCAGAGATGGCTGTCTTCGCCGCCACGTAGGCGAGGCAGCGGTCGATGAGGTGATTTGTGCGGTCTGTATATGGCCGAGGCTCTTTGAACAAACAGCCCGTTGCCGGAAATTTAGAAAGCAGTGTGATAAATGGCAGAGGAGCAGGTCGGGGGACTCGTTGGTGGGCTTGGGTAGGGGGAGGGAGTAGTTGATGTGTGGACCATCAGGACGTCTCCCACCGACCGAAATGTGTACCTACTAGACGAGTAAGGACACGAGCAGGCAGAGTCGTGCCTCAAAGTTTCTCCGCAAATGGATTTGCTTCCTCGCATCACAGTTGCAAAGATGACCAATACAGTTTGGACCTGCAGAGTACTTTTCTCTCTCGCTTGTCTCTCTTAGTCAGTTAGTCGGGATGAGGTGGTGTTGTACATCCAACGACCGGGGAGTTGATAGACGAGGCAGCCAAAAGGTGAATTTGATATCGCCTCTGGCGGCCCATCTCAGCGAGTCCAACATCGATGGCATCCTCTCAACGCTGGTCGAGTGCTTTAAAAATGCTGCAATGCTCATTCTCATTCGTTGTGTTGGCCACAGTTTGGAATCGCATGTAAGCTGTGCTATCTGGTCTCGTCCGTATATGCTCGATTGGGCTGGAGCGAGCCGGAAGGCAACTGATTTGTTGCGTCCTTCTACAATCCAGCGGTTCAATTCGCATCCTCCTGCTCGAAGATCTTGGGCTTGCTCAGTCTTCACCCTTGGAATCACCGTCCTGGTTCCTGTGTCAGAGAGGCCTTGACAGACTCATCTTGTCTTGTTCATTGTTCTTTTCGTATCCGGTGATATACAGTTGAGGAGCAGGAAGTCTCGGGAGTGGAGGTCGCCGTCCGTCTACATCCCAATGCCAGATGACATCCATGACCATGATACCGCCTTCCACATATCCCGAGGCGCGATGAAGGTAGAGATCGTTCGTGGAAGAGAGAGAGAGGGGCAGCGTCGTGAGTGAGTTTAGAACATCTTCCAGACGGCGTCGATAAGGAAGGGCGCTATATGGCAACAGGTCAGCGGGGTCCTTGCTTAGGCGACCATGAAGGCGACCATGAAGGCGAGTATTGCAAGAGAGGAGCATCTTGTGATTCGCAACGTCGACGACATACAGAGGTAGAGCGCAACAGCGGCGGCCACACCCTGCTGGACAGTGTAGGAAGCCTCGGCCTCAGCGGCTCTCAGCTCCTGAGCGGAGAGCTGGGGCATCTGGACTGCACATCGGGGGCGATGGTTAGTATGTCGACCAATGTACCATGATTGCGGGGAGAAGGGAGTCTGGTGGCATACATCCTCCTCCAAACATGTTGAATCTTGTTGTTGGTGGTGATGTGGGTGGATTTGGTTGGTTCAAAGTAGGTAGGTCGTCGTTGGATCGTTGGTGGGAAAGCAGCAATGACGCATGTGAGAACCTCCGATGTCGAAATTTTAGCGATAAGGCTGGAAGGATAAGGGACCCGGGACGCGGGACCCAGACAACCAGGCAGGGGAGATCAGTGCAGGGTCAGTGCAGGGTCAGTGCAGGGGTCAATGCACCAACCAGTGCAGGGACCCCGTTCCGGTCGTAGCCGACGGCATTGCTGGTGTCAGCCAGTTCGCCAGGCCTTATCTCGAAAAGCCCACACTGCCTTACACAGGCATGTGAGAAGAGACGCCGATTCCGGGGACACTCGGGTCGGGCAATTTGTGGTTTCATGACCCAAAGCAACACACGACTCATTAGCATTGTTCACCCAGTTGACAATCTAGAATAGGTTCTCCCAGAAAAAGTGTGCTTTATCTCCGGACTGCTCCTGGCTGGGTCCCTGATTGTAGTCTCCGGGCGAAGGCGGCCGGCGTGGCGCGGGGCGGTCCTTGTTGGGAATATCGACGCACTCAACGCACTCAACGCACACGCGCCCGATCACGAAAACCGAACTACACACGACAATCTACGACAACCCGACAACCCGCTCATCCTCCGATATCTCTATCTCCAACCATCGTGTCATCCAATCCACTACTCCCCGTCTTTTATTCATAGCGGCTCTACCAGCTTTCTCCTCTTCTTTCTCTCTTTCTCTCCTCTCTCCCCTACCTCTCCTCGCCCATACACCACCCTCCGACCACCGTGGCAAAACATGGCGTACTAGACCCAGCCCAGCTTCCCAATATCATCCAATCCTCCACACCCTTGTTCTCCACGGCTTGAATATCCCCAAGCTGCTTTGCATTCCTCCCCGGCACGCACACGGCACGCACACGGCACGCAACCTGAGCCGTTCCTGGACCATCATCCCCGAGCTTGCAGCAAACATGGCCGCCAATGGCTTCGCCATCTCCCGGCAACTCGGCCGCCTGAGTCGGGCCAACGGAGCACGGGCATCCTCATCCTCCCTCAGCCTTCGACTCACAGCCAACGCACAACGGCCATGGACCTGCCGCTCGTGCTCGCGCAAGACTCTCACCACCGGCAGCAAGACTTTCCTCCGGAAGTCCTCCACCTCCAGCTATGCCATGCTGGACACCTTCCCCCGGCGTCATATCGGTCCGGACGATCCTGAGATCGAGGCCATGCTCCACGCCCTGGATCCGCCCGTGAAGTCTCTCGACGAGTTTATCGCCCAGGTCATCCCATCTGACATCATATCTACCCGTCAGCTCTTTCCCAATGCTCGGTCAGAGAGCAACAAACCCACTGAGGCGGCCGTAACGGAGGCCCTACCGGAGTCTGAAGTCCTGAGCCTGGTGGAAGCTCTGCAGAGGGATGAGATCCAGCAGGGAAAGAGCTACATTGGCGCCGGCTACTACGGCACCCTGGTCCCCGAGGTCATCAAGCGGAATGTCTTGGAGAGTCCTGCTTGGTATACAAGCTACACTCCCTACCAGGCCGAGATCAGCCAGGGGCGGCTGGAGTCGCTTCTGAACTTTCAGACCATGGTGACGGATCTTACGGGCCTGGCCATGGCGAACGCCAGTTTGCTGGATGAGGGAACGGCCGCTGCGGAGGCATTGACCCTGTCCATGAACACGCTCTCGTCTTCGCGCGCGAAGCGCCCAGGGAAGGCGTACGTGGTGTCGGATGCCATCCATCCGCAGACCTTGGCCGTGATGCGGAGTCGTGCGGAAGGCTTTGGCATCGCAATTGAGACAGCAGATGTCTTGTCTGAGAAATTTGCTGGTCGACTAGAGGAGTTGGGCGACGATCTTGTCGGAGTCCTCGTTCAGTATCCCGACACTTACGGCCGGATCAAGGACTTCCGGTCACTGGCCGACTCCGTTCATAAAAAAGGTGCACTTCTGAGCGTGGCCACCGACCTGTTGGCGCTGACTGTTCTGACGCCTCCCGGAGAGTGGGGTGCGGATATCGCCTTCGGAAGTGCCCAGAGGCTCGGTGTTCCCATGGGCTTTGGCGGACCACACGCAGCTTTCTTCGCGGTGATGGACAAGCATAAGCGAAAGATGCCCGGCCGTCTCATCGGTGTTTCCAAGGATCGCCTTGGTGGAAGAGCTCTCAGGCTAGCACTGCAGACCCGTGAACAGCACATCCGCAGAGAAAAGGCAACGAGCAACGTGTGCACAGCGCAGGCACTGCTCGCCAACATGAGCGCCTTGTATGCCTGTTACCACGGGCCCCAGGGCCTGAAGGAGATTGCGGAGAAGGTAATGAAAGGAGCTGCCGTGATCCGGGAGGCTGCCTCTGCATACGGCTGGAAGCTGATCACGGATACCTCTCTCTTCGACACCGTGGTGATCCAGAGCCCGAGCGAGGACAAGGCTGCTGCGGCTACAGAGCTACTAGAGAGGGCGGCGAAGCGTGAGATCCATCTTCGCCGCCTGCCTGACGGCATGGTCGGAATCAGCATTGATGAAGCCACCACCAAGGCAGATTTAACTGCGTTGGTGGCTTGTCTTGTCAACGAGTCGGATGCAGTCGCCGCAGAGAATGTCGAAAAGCTTCTCACCAGTGTCAAGGTGGCGATACCGGAAGCGTTCAAGCGGAAGTCTGACTATCTCACCCACCCTAACTTCAACACCCATCACTCCGAGACTGAGATGCTGAGGTACATTCACCATCTGCAATCCAAGGATCTGTCCCTCGTCCACTCTATGATCCCTCTGGGCTCATGCACCATGAAGCTGAACGGCTCTACCGAGATGGCCCTAATCACGAAGCCCGGCTTCTCCAACGTGCACCCCTTTGCCCCCAGGGACACTGTCAAGGGCTACCTGAAGATGATCTCCTCTCTCGAAGACCAGCTCAAGAGCATCACCGCCATGGATGGCGTCTCCCTACAGCCCAACTCCGGCGCCCAAGGCGAATTCGCCGGCCTCCGCGCCATTCGCAAATTCCACAAAGCCAACGGTTCCGCCAACCGCGACATCTGCCTGATCCCCGTGTCCGCGCACGGCACCAACCCAGCATCCGCCGCGA
The DNA here is from genome assembly GCA_003012965.1 of Juglanconis oblonga. NCBI lineage: Eukaryota > Fungi > Ascomycota > Sordariomycetes > Diaporthales > Juglanconidaceae > Juglanconis > Juglanconis oblonga. Next base: position 15,303 of record MUZH01003635.1, read on the forward strand.
TGGCCGGCATGCGTGTCGTGCCCATCAAGTGCGACACCAAGACGGGCAACCTGGACCTTGCCGACCTGGAGGCCAAGTGTGAGAAGCATGCCGACCAGCTCGGCGCCATCATGATCACCTACCCCAGCACGTTTGGCATCTTCGAACCTGCCATCAAGCGAGTCTGCGAGATCGTCCACGCACACGGCGGCCAGGTTTACATGGACGGCGCGAACATGAACGCCCAGATCGGCCTGTGCTCGCCGGGCGAGATCGGCGCCGACGTCTGCCACCTCAACCTGCACAAGACCTTCTGCATCCCGCACGGCGGCGGCGGTCCCGGCGTCGGCCCCATCGCCGTCAAGAGCCACCTCATTCCACACCTGGCCCCGACGGACATCGAAGCCAAGGTCGGCCTCATCTCCTCCGCGCCCTACGGCAGCGCCAGCATCCTGCCCATCTCGTGGGCGTACAACATGCTCATGGGCTCCTCGGGCCTGAAGAAGGCTACGCAGATCACTCTCCTCAACGCGAACTACCTGCTGAGCAAGCTGCGCCCGCACTACCAAATTGTCTACACCAACACGCACGGTCGCTGCGCGCACGAGTTCATCCTCGACGCGCGGCCCTTCGCGGCCTCGGCGGGCATCGAGGCGATCGACATCGCCAAGCGGCTGCAGGACTACGGCTTCCACGCGCCGACGATGAGCTGGCCTGTCGCGAACACGCTGATGATCGAGCCAACGGAGAGCGAGAGTCGCGACGAGCTGGATCGGTTTGTTGATGCGCTGGTGAGTATCAGGGAGGAGATCAGGGAGGTGGAGGAAGGGAGGGCGCCTAGAGTGGGGAACGTGTTGAAGATGGCGCCGCACCCGATGCACGATCTTCTGTCGGAGGCGTGGGAGAGGCCGTATAGCAGGGAGAAGGCAGCGTACCCGCGCGCTTGGTTGCGGGAGAAGAAATTTTGGCCTAGTGTGGGCAGAGTGGATGACAGTAAGTTCTCTACCCCCCCCCCCCTTCCCCTTTTTTTGTCTCGTTCTGTTTTTGGTCTTTTTGGTCGTGCTGGTCGAATGCGCGCACGTGAGCGACTTTGCATGCTGACAACGATGCAGCCTACGGTGATCTGAACCTCTTCTGCACGTGCCCCCCTGTCGAGGACACCACGGGAAGCTCGTAAGAAAACATGGCAGGCAGAATGTGAAACAAGAAAAGGCGATACAGTACACTACAGGAGCGCAGGCTCAACGCCAGCACACACACATACGGGGCCAAAGAAATGGGTAGCATAAAACTTCGGCGTTCCATTCGACTTCAACTCGAAAACTTGTCCGGGGCTGACTTTTGCAACGGCATCATCATGATGGATCCTTCAACACATACGATACCCAGGGATGATGCGTTTTAACATGCCATCGGGTGAGAAGATTGAGATAGACGGGGCTGGGAAAGATGGACGGGGGTGCATTCAACATTGGTCGTCGCTGCGAGGCGCTTTTGGGTTGCTCGGCTTGGATTTGAGAAATCGTCAAGAAATGGCTACTATTATTAAGTGAACATGAAATGTCCTCACCACCTCGGTATCTCGAATAGGCAGACGGTTCGGATTATGGATTGGGGACTTGACCCCATCTAGATTTGCTCCAGGTTATCTGCAAATCTATTGATTTTGTCTCGATCCATTTTTGTTCTCCCCCGTCTTCTTCCCAGTCTTCTCTCCTGTTCTCGCGGATGTAGCCACCAACTAAACATTGTGGATCTTGTGGTTGTAGGCCCTGTAAAGGCGGTTCCAAATGTCATACAGGACGACCAACGCAAGCCAGGCGCTCTCGGGGTGGCTGTAATCTCGGTGGAGACGGCTTACTCGGGTGCTGGCGCTACTCTCTACACTTCCCTTGGCTGGACCCGAGGCAGAGGTGGTTGTTGTAAGCAGCGGCGGCAGGCGGCATGGCATATTTGGGTTGCTGGAACGGGTGGATGGTCATCGGAGGGCGACAACAAATCTGCTGCGACATGGGCCTTTGGCCACGAGCACCACGACCACCAGATAGATCATGATGAGATGAGACCTCCACGACAGCCTCGTTCCCATGCGGGTCGGTGTGCTTGGCGGAGGGGGCAGATGATGTCGAAGTGGAGAGGGAAAGCAACGATGCGGCATGGAGTCCAACATGCGGTAGTGGCGTTGATTACTGGGCCTCGATGTCTGCAGAGGTGTGTGGGGAGGGGAGGGGAAGTACACACGTACAGTCGTATACGGCGTCTGCGCCTAGGGTCCTGAGATAGGCGAAGTTGTGCGGTGAGCCGGTGGCGAGGACTTTGAGGCCGGAGAGCTTGGCAAATTGGATGCCCAGGATGCCGGTGGTGGTGGAACCGCCGTTGATGAGGATCGGGATGGGCTCGGAGAGTGGGGTGGAGGGGAAGGGGAGTCTGAGCCATTGGTAGAGGCCTTGGCCCTGGAGCGTGGGTGTCAGGTTGGCTTCAATCCTTTGTATCGAGTAAGCCCGGAGAGATCACTTACGACCGTCGTTAATCCAACGCCCAGTGTCGCGGCCTCCTCGAAGCTGAGGGCCTCCGGGATCTTGATCACCAGCGGTCCCAGCTGCTCGACGGGCGTCAGGACGTACTCCCCGAAGGCTCCGTGCTCTAGGTCTTTCCTGTCTCGTGGCCGACCTCATCAGCAAAGACATTTCTTGTCGGCCCATTCCTACACCCCCATCGACGCCATGTCCTCCTGTCTCGTTCCCATTGTGTCCAGGCCTCAACAAACTTCAACATGGGATCATCCCCGTGGGACACCCGTACATTGACGCCTCCGGAAGGTCTTTGATCTTCAAGGGGGCAAGAGGAGAGGAGGAGGAGGCCAGGCTGGGAATACTCACGCACTAAAAGCGAAACCGCAGACCCGGTCTCCCTTGACGAACTCCGTGACGTCTGGCCCAACCTCCTCCACCACGCCAGCAAAGTCGCATCCGATCTTGTTGCCTACCCCAGTCCTGTCCTCGGCGTCGATGGTCTTCCAGTCGGTAGGGTTTAACCCCACCGCTTTGGTCCGGACGAGCGCGTAGCCCTCGCGGACCTTGGGGATGGGCAGCTCCTGGACCTCGGACTGGCCAACGGCGGTGCATATAAGGGCTTTGTAGGTAGATGCCATCCTTTCTTTGTATTTTGTATTGTACTTCTTTTAATTTATCTTTCTTCCGGGTGGGGGG
>MUZH01003636.1:0-18498 GCA_003012965.1 Juglanconis oblonga
GGGGTAAAGAAATAGATTTAAGAAAAAATAAATAAAAAGGGGGAAGGCGGGCCAGAGAGGAGAGAGCTGCAACTTCAGCATTGTAGCCATCTCCGTGCCGCTTTCCTCGTAGAATCAATCCAATATTGGGAAGGAACAGGAGGAAGCAAAGCGGTCGGTCCCAACTGGGATGGGAATGGATTGGGGGGGGGGGGTTGCGTAGATCGGATTCGGCAACCTCCTCGGCGGTGTCACGTGGGAATATTTCCCCTCTTCCCCTTCGTCAGCTGTCACGTAACGGGGAGGTCGATTGAGGGAGAGGGAGAGAGCCAGTAGTCGAAACGTGTCGTGCGAGATAAGAGACTTGCTGAGAGAGAGAGAGTTATATATGTTTAGTATGAGTTTCTCGTCTTGCGGCAGGATGGGGAGGGGGAGGGGAGTGGTTCATTAAAAATGAATCTGTACGCGGTCTTTCCCAGCCTTGCCGGTTTCTCGACGTCGCAAATGGTAGTCCGACGCTGCTGACTGGACACAGACAAGGCTGTCGCAAGGCTGACATGTAAGACGTGATAACCCCACTACTAAACGACACATTAGTGTTCACATGTCAACGCCCGAACAAGGACGGATGTCTTGTGAAGTCACGACTCGCATAATTTTGGTCGTTCTGTCAATTTCATGTAGAGTCTATTAATCAATTACGAAGCAACTTTGAGGATTGTCATCACCTCACTGGATGTGGGAGGTTGTGGTTCATAAAAGCCTGTCCAGCTGACCCCGAGCGTAAATCGTGCCGTCAACTATCCTGTGATCCCCCTCATCATCATACCCGGCATTTTCCCCCTTCTTCTCATTCTTCAATCTTCCGTCCAAGCCAAGAGTCGTCTCGACGATGCAGAGTGCCATCCAAGAGACATTTTGTCCATCCATCCTTCACCGACCTCGGTGACCAAGACCACCCAGAGATCAAGACCCCCACGTCGCGCTTTCAGAACGTGCGGAAGTCATACATTGGAGGTGGAAGGTCATCATCCAGATCACCCTCATGCGCAATCTCATCCTTGTCCTCACCCTCATAGTCATCCTCATCACTCTCTACAGCTCGGACCGCCTTGCCCTTGCCCTTGCCCTTCGTATCCTCCTCAGCATCCGCATCCTTGAACCTGCCATCATCCTCAACGCGCTTCAGAAACTTCTGGTACTGGTCTAAATCAAATTCGACCTCGTCCGAGTCGTAGTCATCGTCAGCCAGGGCCTTGAGGTCCTCGTCGTCGAAGGCGTCATAGTCGGTGCACTCATCCGAGCTATTGGTCTTGGGAGCGGGCTTGGCGGGAAGGGGGTTACCGTCCTCGTCACAGTGGAAGTCTTCGGGGGCGAAGCGGTCATACTTGCTGAGGAGGGCCAGAGAGAGCGGGTCGGTGATTCCGGGGTATTTGTAGCGCTTAGGAACCTTGAGTGGACTGGTGGAAGGCGAGCCGCCCTGTTGCTGGTTGGAAGGACCTGCGGAACCAGAAGGATCTCCGTTCTGTTGCGCCAGGGTCTGAGCTCTCGCCAACTTTTCCTGCTCCTCCTTGACGATTAGGGCCACTGTTCTGTCATCCTTGTTATCCTGCTTGAGAAGTCTCTCCTCGTCTTCAATGATCATCTGCTGCAGGAAGGGGTCCATCTCGTCCCAATTGGCGATGATGTCGGGATCCGTGATCGTGTCGGGCATAGGCAGCGGCCCGTCCTCGTAGGTGTATTCGTACTGCACGAGGACGTCTCCCTCTTCCTCCTCCTTCTCCTCCACAGGGAACAGTGGATCATTGATTATTTCTTGGTCCAGATATGGTATATTGTCCCGGTGTTCGTTGATGAAGAAAGAGTCCTCGGAAAACGCGGAGTCACTCTCTTCCTCGTCCTCGTCATCGCCCATCTGCGAGTCGCTGTCTACATCCTCGTTCTCGGGCTCGGAATCGTCATTGGGTGGCTCACCATCGGAGTATTCAGGGTGAGGCAGGTCGTTGGAGTTGTACGGAAGACCCCAAAACTTCTCATCCACCAGCTCAAAGGGCAGGGCACGCATTTGCTCTTCATCATCATCCTTGATGATCGCCAGCTTCTCCTCGCGCGTGAGCGTCTTCCACCGCGCCTTCATGGCGTGCTTGGGCTGCCAGTTGTCGTGTTCGAATGGCACGTTGCCGCACTTGCCCCACATGGCGTGAGCCGCGTACTTGCCCGTCTTGGGCAGAGGAGGCAGGTCTTCGTCGGACATGTACATCTCCTCCTCGGTCGGCACGAGGTTGATACGCTTCTCCCAGTCCACGTGGCCCCAGAAGACCATGAATACGAGGTGCTTCGCCATGTCGATCTGACGGCGGACGCACTCCTCGATGACCAGCTCGTCGGGTCGCGAGAGATGAACGTTGCCCGCGCCCCAGCCCTCCTTGTGCTCGTTGCCCAAGTCGGAAGGGTGCACGCCGCAGTACGAGCGGCCCATCAGCAGGAAGTGCTGCTCCACGGACTCGGGGACGAAGTAGCGAACACGCTGTTGAAGGACGTCCTCGCCCCTGATGAAGGCCTTTCTTCTCAACAACTTCCACAAAGGCGTGAGGCCCTCGCGCGAGCCGAGGAAGGTGTCCCCCAGCGAGGTGCTCTTGGGCCCGAAGACGGGCTCGTTGAAGCGCATCTGCAGTTTGATATAGAACATCTGAGCGTTGTACAGATCGCGCAGCGTCCAGAGATCCTCGTTGTGAATGAAGGCGCGCCGCAGGGTATTGGTGCACATGTCCATGAGCTGCCACATCTTCTTGAGGGTGACGTGCATTGTCTGTGGCAGGCGGTGGCCTGCGCGGGCGAGGCAGGCCAGGATGTCCCGCGTGCGGGTCTCGCGCTGGGCGAGCATCGCGAGGTACTTGAAACCTGGCACCCTTCTGACTTGGTGCGTCATGCTCACAACACGCGGGGGAGGCGCCCAGGGAGGACGCGGCCACTGCACGGGACCTGGGTTAGCCCATTTCTTTCCCGCAGGGTCGGGGATGGTAAGATCGCCGTAAAACTTCCAGTAGAAAACTTTCCAGCCCGAGGGGGAAATTTCCTGCGCCCATGCGGCAATGGTGGACTGGAAGCGCGCGTTGACGAGATTGTGGAAGGTCTTGCTGACGCTGTAGAGCATGATGATGTCCTTGACACGGAGGTGCTTGGTGACCTCGATCATGAACGTCCAGTCGCAGCAGATGGACTCGATGAGGCGGAAGTTGGGGTCGAAAACCCGGTGCTCGAACTGCTTCTTGAAGGGGTTCTCGGCGAGGCTGAGAGTCTCGGAGGAGCATTGACCCTTGAACTCAGCGGGCAGACCTAGGATCTCGGCATCGAGGGTGAGGCCGGCAAGCTGATCGTCTTCGAAAAAGTTGTCCTCCTCCATCAACTCGGGGTTGTTCACAGGGCCCTGAATATAGACCTTGTGCGCGTTCGCGTAGAACTTGCGAGACTCGGGCTCGATTCGTTGTCGCTTCGCGGCTCGTACTGCCTCCTCCATGCCGTCCTCGTCTACGTCGGAATCGGCTATCTCGGCAAGACGCTTCGTGCCCTTCGTGTTGTCCCTCTTCCTCCAGGCCTCTTGAGAGGCAAGCTGGGCCTTCTGGTCCTCAGTCATAGGCCAATTCTGCTGCTGTTGCCACTGTTGCACCTGCCGAAGCGTCTCCTGGTATAGGGGATCCACCATCATACCCTCAGGGACTGGTGCGTTTGCATCGTGATCCTCGCCTGTGTTGGTTTGATCTAGCCACTGTTCCGTTCGGTTGAGCGACCGCTGGTGGTAATCTTCTTCGTTACAGTCTTCCTCATCTGCATCATACACCTCGTCGCCTTCGTCCATATTCTGATCTTGATCTTCTTCCAGGTGGTCCAAGAAATGGCAAGCACCACCCAAAGGCTGTTGTCCAGTTCCGAACTGTGGAGCATCCGCATAACCTTGATTGACCTGGGGCTGAAAGCCGCCCGAGAGCTGCTGGAACTGCTGGCTACCTGGGTTGAAGTGCTGAGCACCTTGGCCTGGCTGTTCCTGAGAGAACTGCTGGCCACCTTGGAATTGAGACCCAGTGAACCCAGTGAGGTTTTGTGGGCCATTCGTGAAGTGCTGCTGGACACCGGGCTGGAACTGTGCAGCAGTTGGAGAGAACTGCTGGCCATTTCCTGAGGACTGGCGCTGTCCAGTCATGAATTGCGACTGGGCACTCTGATACTGCTGTTGAACACCTGGCTGCAACTGTGAGTCGAATAGCGGGAACTGCTGGCCGTTGCCTAAGTCTTGCTGCTGCCCAGCCATGGACTGTGACTGGCCGTCTTGGGGTCGGTGACGCGACAGGTTTTGTTGGTTGAATGAGCTGCTCTGCTGTCCAGAGGCGTTTCTCGAAGCTTGCCGGGAAGCGCCGAACTCATGCTCATCTTGGAAGAATAGATCAACCGAGGAGAGCAGCGGCGGGGCTATGACGTTCACGTCCAGTCCAAGCCGGATGTAAGCCGACACTGCGGCTGCAAAGGCCTCGGGCGAGTCGTCATAATCGTCGAAGGGCCCCCGATAGCCAGAGCCGGTGGAAGACTGCTGTTCACCCAGGTTGTGCTGCTGCTGCCCACCAGGCTGGAACTGATTTTGCTGTCCACCTGAGCCGTACAGGCCGCCTTGGGAGGGTTGGCCGCCCATTCCATACTGCTGTTGTGCACCTCCGCCGAACTGACCATCTTGAACCAGTTGACCCCCAGTAGGGACCTGCTGTTGCGCGCCTTGCTGTTGCTGCTGGGATGCAGCCTGGAGCTGCTGTGCACCCTGGAGCTGCTGGCCACCAGCGGAAAACTGTTGCAGTCCACCGTATTGCTGCTGCTGCTGCTGCTGAATGCCGAATTGAGTTTGCTGTGCATCTTGGAACTGCTGGTTACCAGTTGGGAACTGCTGCTGCCCACCATACTGTGGCTGCTGGTTGCCAGTCGTGAACTGCTGTTGGTTGTCGGCAGGCGACTGATCATCGCCAACCCAGTCGTAGTCGTCCATCTTATGTTGTGGTCTTGCGTGATGGTCGGTCGAAGGTTGAAGACTGGCGAGGTTCGAGGTTCGCGTAAAACGGAGGGAAGATTGGTAGGTTGGAAGCTGGGATGCAGTAGAGGCAGATTCGATGAGCTGTGACTCTGCGAACGTGGGAAAGGTTGTGTGTTTGTGTGGTTGGAAAAATTGCTTCACAGAAGCGTGTTGGCGTTGCGAACGCGGGGTTTGATGTAAATTTGTCGCAGGGGAAGTTGATGTGACGACAGAGCCAACTCTGAACAGAGACAATAGACAATCAATAACACAATGGAGTGAAAGTTGGATCCACCGGAAACAGGTGCAAAGTTGGGTTGAAGCTGGTGGAAATGACAGGCTGCCAGATATCGAAGTGACACGGGACAGGAAGTGAGGCCGCGCAGTTTCTAAAGCCTGCGAGATTCAGGTTTCAGCAGCGTGTGTAATCGGGAAACTTGCAACAGAGCAGAGGGGTCAAGGAAATCAACTGAAAGATACCGCAAGTCCATTTTTTTCCACCAGCAAGCCCTGTTACCGGTGTCCAGCATTAAACTAGTAATCCTACACCAACGCCTTAATTCTGTCTCAGAAACCCTTCATCTGCATCTGACAGCGGAAGAAAACTCCCAAAGAGCTCCACCATGATCTTGGTATCAGGCCGTCCGTCGTCCGTCCGTTATCACCTATCCTATTGTCCTCCATACGCCTGACCATGCGTCTTCACATACGTGGCCTGCTCGGTGGTCGAATCTCGGCCAGCAGCCGCTTATCAATGTTGCAGCTTCTCTGCTGGGGACGAACCTATCGTTGGTCCAGCTCTTCAATGGGCATTTCTGCAGTGTCGTGGCCCACAATCGACTCGGCGGGCTTCCAGATCTGGAGAACGTTGTCCTCGGCGGCACTGGCGACAAGCCAGGGGTCGTTGGGGTTCCAGCTGAAATCAGCCAGGTGATTGGTATGACCACCATGCATGAACAGCCTGCGAATCTAGTCAGTAGAAGGCCACGAAGCTAAGATCGAATGCAGCAACTTACAGCTCTGGGACGCCATCCTCGGAGTCCTCGGGAGTCTGCTCCTCGCCTATGCGGGTGAGATCCCAGAAGACAACGCGGCGGTCGTAGCTGGCACTCCCCAGAATGCCGACCTCCTGCGGGTGCCATGACAGCGAAGTCACGGCGTCATTATGACCCTCGAGCGTGTGAACTTTCTCCTTGGAGTTTCGTATGTCCCAGATTCCGATGGTCTTATCGGCAGATGCTGTGGCGATCAGGAACTCAGAGCCGGGGTTGAAGGCGAGCGCATTCAGAGCGTCGCTGTGGCCGCCCCTGACGACGAGGGCGGCTCGGGTGTTGTCGGCCAGGCGCGTGTCGAGGATCTGGAGGGTCAGGTCATCGGAGACGGAGCCGATGAAGTGCTTGGCCACAGGGTGGTACTGGACGTCGTTGACAACCTGGTGGTGGTGGGAGAAGGTGCGTGATGGCTTGACTTTCTTGTCGCTCATGGTGTTGAGATCCCTGAAAAGAGCCTCTGGTCAGAATTGGTCGACATCCGGGGGAGAGTGCGTGCCTTACCAGATACGGACGGTGGTATCTTCACTTCCGGAAACCAGCCAGCCAGCCTCGTGTGGGCTCCAGTTCAAGCCGAAGCCCTCCTTCTGATGACCAAACAACTCGATGTCGGGGTTGGGGGTACCAGAGGCGGTGGGCGTGGAGCTGTGCTTGGTTCGGTTGTAGATGAGAATTCGGCCGTCCACACACAGGGTCGCGATGATATCAGGGTTCTGGGGTTGGTAGCGGGCCTTGTTGACCTCGCCAGGGTGGTCGATCTTCTGGACGATGTTCATCCGGATGGCAGCAGCCTCGCGACCGTAGCCACCAATCTCACCACGATCCTCATCGTAGTCGTTCGCGTTGGGCTCTGCAGACTTGGGAATCTCGACTTCAGCGATCTGGAGGTAGTTGGATGCGCCGGGGGCGGTGTGGGTGCCGAGCAGCAGGCGATGAACACGATAGCTCTTGCCTTCGGGCTCTTTGACGTCGGGGAACCACTGGGTGGTCAGGGTGGGCCACTCGAGGGCGGTGCTCAGAATCATGTCGTAAAGAAACGGGCTGTTCTTCTTCCACGTCTTGTACTCCTCGTTGATCACCCTCTCGTCCTCCTCGATGTTGCCGTCCTGCTGCTCCATATCGACATCGACGTCGACCACTTCGGCGGGCGCCATGATGATCTCAGGGACGCGAATCGAGGTTCGTCCGGAATGTGGAAAGATGCAAGGTTGAAAAATTCGAATTTCAGGTAGTGGAAACTTGGTTTGTAATCATCACTTCATAAAGATGAGGTGAAAGTGGTCTCCTGAAGTGGTCTCCCGAAGTTGGCGTAGTTGGGAAAGGATCAAGTTCCAATTGAGGCACGACGTTGGTCTGGAGGCTAAAACGCGACTTGCACGCGTTTAGTGGTATGAAGAAAAAAGGCGGGGAGCAGTGGCAGAATTCCCCCATGCGACCGACAGGCATCAAGCTTCAAGAGCTCTCGGAAAAGTGGGTACCTGACTTCCTCCACCAACCCCCCTCCCTCTCCCCAGTTGCTTTCAACAACCACAACCACCTACAGCTTCAGTAACTACAGCGTCCATTCCAAGGTGAAAGAGAAGCGAACTTGTCTTCATTTTGGAGGAGGCTTTTTGCTCTTTGCTAAGCTGCTTGCAGCTCCCAGATTTGTGGGCAATGACTGGCTTGGCCCTTCTCCTACACCTCTTCCTCCCCGGCTTCACCCTACCCCCCCCCCCGAAAAATGAAAAAGAAGGAGCAGATGACTACATCCTACATCTGTGACGACTGTCGAGCCGCACGTGGGATACCAGGGGCTGCGGCCGCGTTCCGGTTTGTAGGCGAGGTACACTGTGTAACCGTGCGAGAGGAAGTAGGAGGCCCATCCTGTGCGGCCGTCGGGTGTTTGAAGGATATTTGTGCCGGTTTGACCCGCGCCCGCGATGAGGATCACGTACGGGTAGGAATATTTGGTGGCAGGAGGCGCGCGTCAGCTTCTCGACGTAGATTTGGCCGACCATGTAGGTGTAGGTGGCATTGTCTATCGTGATGTTCTCATATTGTCCGTCTGCATAGAAATATTCGCGATGAGAAGCTGGCGGGACGACGGCGGAGGTGTCCCTTCCCATGGCATTGGCAGCGCCATATGAGGCGTGGAGCCCGCCAAAGACGGTGTTCACCTTGATGAGCACCATGTCCTCTCAGAAACTTGGATGGACCTACCGGAAGGGCCACTTCACACATGTGAATACCTAACACCTCGGCAAGGAAAGTGTAAATCTGTGGGAAAGGGGGGTCGAGATACCAGTTGCCACCACGATGCTTGTGCAGGCTAGTATTGTGAGATATCTCGTGCGTATTAATACAGTACAGCTCACCTGAGTATCGGTGACCCCGTAGTGCCACATCTCAAATCAGCATGGCGATGATCCAGCGTGGAAACAACCCGCCAGGCCTGCATCTGCGGTGGTTCGTCTGCATTTTCTCATCGGGTCTATATATGTGTGGGTATCATGTCCATTCTTTCGTCTCAGGTTGATCTGTATTCACTCGATCCGGTCTGTTCCCACCAGCTCCTTCTGTCAACACCCCGGGCCCTTTGCACAAAGATGTTACCTATGGACGAGAAAGTCCCTGGGCAACCACATGTGTCTATCTTTGAACCCTCTTGGTTGTGGACCTCAGTAACTACTCGATGATACGACCTTGTTCTGCGTAGATATCCTTTCAACCTTTCCATTTTTAAAACACAAAACAACAGCAAAGCTCCCCTCGCTCTGTTGACAGATCCCTATCTTCGCCATGCCATTCAGATTCGAACCAATATTTGGCTTTTCCGTCAAAGCCGTGAGGACCTTCTGCGAGTGGAAATCCATCTTCCGGCTCGTCCGGATGGGTATCTGGGCGACCTGGCCGACCTTGTGTGTGCGCAGCATCTGTCGAGTACCCGTGCTCTCAAGGGCAATAACAGAGCCGTTAAAGATACAAGCCGCCACCAGGTCTATATCCCTTGGTAGGTCGGCGAAATTCTGAGGTCTTAATGGGGTTGGTGTACTGGGATCAGGTAGTTGGTAAGAACGATCCGATGGCACACAGCCCACGAATAGGGTTCGTGATCGCGCTGCCACTATGCACTCCAGTTGACCGCTGGGAGAGGGAATGATGACAATGTCTTCCTCGTCGCCTAAGTCATCCTATTTTGGCGTCAGCTTTTGTCACGACTTAGGTAGTGTTCTCCTTCCTGTTGCAAGTACCGTGTATTTGCCTTCAAAGATCAGTTTTGCTTGGGCCGTGCCTTCTACAAACGCATACGCGAAGAGAACACCGTAGATGTCACGTTTTCCCCACGCGTAGAGAATCGACCCCGTTGCGTCGAAAGCGACTTCCAAGAACCTCCTGGGGCTCGACCTCTTAGGGTCTGACGGCATATCGACGACAAGGAACTCGGAAAGGACTTGGGTCCTAAATGGGAGTTAGACGAGCTTAATGCGGCCAATTTCCTGCATTGTGGAGAATGCGAACCTGGCATCGAGAACATGGATGAGATTATGCTTGATCAGTGCAATCAGGCCTAGTCTGGAAACAGCCACTCGCTTTGGGTGATCGAAAAGAGGCATGGTGTCAGGGGCTCCGAGGGGTACTGGTTCCGCCTGTGACACGTCGTATGCTCGAATCTGGATGGGTATGAGAATTGGTTTGTGACAGTGTTGACAGAGGAACGAGGGATGAAGTACGACTCCAGCATGACTGAAGCATGGACGCCAGGAGAGACCATCTCGGGAGAAAAGGAGAGAGATGATCCACAGGATGAGCAAAAGGACAGAGATTGTATGAATGATTGGTCCACTTACCTCTGGCCGCTTGTCTATGACACCGCAGATGGTCAAATACTGGCCCGACATACGAACTACCTGCCACTCATTCTTCTTCCCGGGCAGATTGAGATTTCGCTGTTTCTGGACCGTTGTCAGTCCGTTCTTTGAGACTTCAAAAATCTCCACCCCAGATTTGGTCAGATATGCCAGCCTCGTTCCGTCCATATCGTAGTCAACAATATCGGACGCAATGCTTAGATCCCAAGATCCGCTAGATTTTGTCGGGCTCAACCACTGCATGCTCGCCCGAATCCCCGAGCTGCTCGTCGTGTTACTGTCTCTACGGTCTGGAACTTGATCCGATGGAAGGGGGAGCTGCCATGACGGGGGCTCATCGTCCCAACTGGGTTCGGTTTCGGTCTGGGATCCGATCGCCACCATGGAAGGATCTCGCATCGAGTTGGAGTGTTGAATAAAGCTCAGGTTGATCACACTGCTGCGAGCTGATGTTAGTGACTCCGTGTGAGGCCTGGTGATCTGCGGAATGGTGTTATGTTGAGGGTGGCCCGGGAGCACAAGCAATTGGTCGAGACAGCGCTGGCTCCCAGGATTCTGAATATGGTCTTGAAGCTCCTGGAGCCACTTGTCGACTTGGGTGATATCAGGTCTCCTCTCTGCGTCGACCACCAGGATGCGCTGGACGGTTATTGCCCAGCATCTCAAGCATACAGAATTTGGTGGGCCACGTATATGGTTGTAGAATTCATTCAGCCATTGATGAACTTCATGGCTTAATACACAGTATGGCCGATCAATAGGAGAAGGAATCCACGTGTAGAACAAGTCGTCGGGCGAGTCTCTTCCAGGAGTGGATTGCTTGCGTCTCTTGCGGAGCTCGTTGACGCTGGCAGATCGCCCGGAAGCATAGCCCAGAACCTCCGCCAGAATGGCTCCGAATGACCAGATGTCGCTCTTCTGTTGTGCAATCTCAGTCTCTTCAATGCTCGAGTGCTCCCCAGGAAACTCAACTTCCGGTGCTTGGTAAGTCCCTAACTTCAGCTCTGGCGATGGTCTGACATTTGCCTGGATTCTGTTGAAGTAGTCTCCGAGGGAGCCCATTTTTCCTGTCTTTTGGCTTTGCATCTTCTGTTTGGCGCGGAATACGGAGATTCCCAAGTCGCAAATTTTCCATTTGCCGACAGTGCTGTCCGGTGAAATGAAAATTATGATGTTCGCCGGCTTCAAGTCCATATGAGCACAACGAACATTCCAGTCATCCGCTATGGTATCGAAGCCCTCGTGGAGGAATTTCAGAGCCCCCGCAAGCTGGACCGACTGTCTCAATAAGGAGTTTGTAAGATTCTGGTCCTCATCGACGCGAGGAAACTTTGTCGCGAAATCGTAGAAATACTCGACTTTGCTGGGGTTCGACTCTTTTACACCGTCCGTAAGAAATTGTGAGAGGTCTCCCAACGAAGCCCAAGGCAAGATAATGCTGATTTTGGTGTGATCCCCTTCATCCCTTCCGACGATTGCATCGTGTATTGCAATACTTCGATTGGTCGTCAGACTTTGTTTGAGGAAGTTCATGTTCTTTGCTTCTTTCAGGGCCCGGTGATCAGCCACGAAGGTCTTGACCACACGAAACGGACCAGGAGTTTCTTTCTAAGCCATGTTAGTAAAATCGAAATTTCAAACGATATCATACTTACTGGTCCCCAGTTTTCCGATCCGTCTGAGTCCTGTGAGAATAGACTGAGATAATCACTACATATCCTATAGAGCTTGGGTTTCCACATGGGTTAGAGCTCAACTTTCCACGGCGGTAACCACGAAGTTTCTGAGTACATACTCTTACAGAACCATAATCACTGTGATAGCAAGTAGAGAGGCTGTCTCCGCTTTCCATCGTGGAGTCTGCACCCCCATCTCGATGAAGCTCGAAAGGCAGAGGCTCGCGACGGTCAACTACCTGTATCCACTCGTCTGAGCCCCCTGGATCGTTGAGTGTGATTTTGGCAGGGCGAAACATGAACTGAGCTTCCCATTTTGCAGCTTGTGTTGGGGTGAGACCTAGTTCTAGCAGTCGTTCTTCGGACAGTGGCTCTTTCGTATCTTCGAATTGGACATTGACAGATCCACGCTGGTCCCATGTAGGCTGGAAAAGGAGCTCTTTACACCTGAAGCACCAGTCCGCTGAGATCTCCACGTAAACCAGGAAGGAGATAAAAAGAAGCAGTTTGTTCAAGAGCACCTCTCGTTGAGCATCACTTAGTTCGTAGAAAACGGAATCGAGATGTCGATAGGCACCAAGGCTGGGTCTTGACTTCCAGAGGCTCCTCAAGTCGGACTGCGAGAAGAAGGCCTTCTCAGTCGATCTTGGCACATGGCGGCGCATGCATCTAATCAGCTGCAGCTTCAATTCAGCGAGACATTCCAATCTTCGTTTCTCCGGTCCCTGGATTTCAACGCTGTCCGGGGATGGAATGCCGTGTGAAGACGGGTCCATGCTGGTGACCGGTTCGAACGGGATAGGGATTGTGACAGTGTCTAGGCGCCAACGTCGTCAGTCAGAGCTGACTTTTGTACTCGATTATCTACCCTGTACCACATTGCCTCCTGTGCAGTACACAGTAAGATGGTAGCAGGGTAGGTATCTCGACTTCAACGGGGTGTGAGACACCATTCTGAAAGTGGCTTGGATGTTGCCCAGTGAGGTGGCCACGATAAACCCCCTGCTAATGTCTGCGCTGGCGTACGTTACCCGAAAAGGTTAGATTGTGAGGCTTTATTGCGCAGATACTTGCCCGAACAGTGATCTCGTTGGGGTAGATAGGAAGACGCCCTCGATGCGGCGGTGGCGTTTCGTGAGCCAATGCTTCCATAGTCTCAGGCCACACCATATCACACCTGGGCAGGACTGACGCGCACCCTTGATTTACCACGTCCTGAAAGAAGTCCGGTCAGAGAGCTACTGGCGTTCCTGGGCAATGACATATGCACCTGGGGGTCATATGTCATCTTACTGTGCTCTAGGTATGAACTTGGTATCCCGCACAGCGTGTCTTACCGGCATACATCTTCATGAACCTTGGAAAGCGCTGATGAACCTCGTCCGACTTGAAGACATGTTCTTGGAGAACGAATACTTCCATTGTGGCGTTGTTATGATATCCCCTCCTGACAATGGAATCTAGCAGTATGAGCCTACCTTGGGACATCCGTTTTAAGCCCCACTAATGGCCATAATCTATCCTAACTGTATTATTGAGGTATCCCCTCACAAAGTAGGAAATCTGTGTAACTCCCAAATCTCATTGATCACCAACCATACGGTTCTTGAACAGAATCTGGGCGTGCGTCGCCGTTGCCGTTCTCATGCTCAAAGGTTCGCAGCTGAAACTCCGGCCTTCTTTCTCCCTTTTCGGACGCCGCAAACAATTTATCAATCCTGGTTATCAACTCCACAGGGTTTGAGGGATCCTCGTCCTGACGAACCCACCATGTCTTCCATTCTCTATTCCACAGTTTGAGACCAATCCAGAAGAGTAAAAGAATCGCCTCCTGCCGGTACGTCAGTACGGAGCTGTCAAGAAATACCTAATCAGTGCATCGTTACTCACCAGTATGTATACGGAGACGGACCACGATGTCGAAACGGGAGTCGTTTTATCCCACCAGACAGACGATGATACGATGACGAGGAGTAGACAGCCAGCGAGTCCGACGTAAGCAGCCAATGGCTGGGGAATGATATGCCTCACAAGCCGCTGGTAATTGAGCCGGTGACGACCAGTTGAGACATATTTCTGGTAGTGGTCGGCCATGCCTTCGTTTTGGGCGTTAATATGAATTTCTGCATCCTGTAGTTCCAGAGCGGGTGCACATTTGTTTGTCCTGGATGCACATGTTAGCATGTGAAATCAGCAGACCTTGTTTTGGGCCGATTCATATTCGCAGACGTACCAGTGCCGGAACCGGATGAAAGAGAGGCATAGTGCGGCCCAGACTATTACGTATGCCATGCTCGATGTGATAAAAAGAAATTGTTTGATCTGAAAAGGACTTAGTCTGTGTATAGGTCTTCTGGCTAGCTAGTGTGCTCATTACTTACATCAGACAGAACTGACCAGTTGCCACCTTTGTGGAAGCCGAGCAGCGACACCCAGCAGAAGCTCAGCCATGAGAAAATAACGGCATTCAGCGGAACACCTGTACGTGGATTGATATGGCCAAGATACTGTAACCATCTACTGATCAAGTCTTGCCGCCGAATCAACTTGTCATTCGAGGTCAACCCGTAAAGTATGCGACTTGCCAGGTAGAGAGACGTGTTTCCGCAAGATAGAACACTATATAGGAGGCATCCGTTGACGAACCCGGCAAGGCCAGGATTTGGATGGCCATGTGAGGAGTTACATATTGCTGACACAACGCGGATCGAAGATGCACAGGTCTGGCTAGCTGCTCGCCCAAAGATGGATGTTTGAGGATTCCACCAGAAAACTGTGAGCATGGTCGAGAATGTATAGAGCAGGTAGAGGAAAATGGCAAACCAGTGTACAGAACTAGCTGCCCAGCTGATGTCTTTGACGGACCGGGCTTCGAAAGCTGCCATGGTTGTGCTTTCGATTCCTCCGAGGCTCCATGCGACTAGGGGAAGGGCCATGCTTAGAAATGATCAGTTACTTGGAAATTCCCCGCTGATAAAGATGGAAGAATTGACATGAGGAGAAAGCAGGAGCCAGGATGCTGTTTGAGCCAAACTTGGGACTTTTCAATATTGAAGGACGGCCAAGCCGGAGAAAACTCAAGACTTACCAAAAAGCAGTTCCGAAGCTCTGGGTGTAATGTGTATTAGTCTGAAAACCCTGGTTGATCGCTATGCTCGTCATTAGATAAGTGCGAAGACAAATATGGTTTTCACACACTTACGACCGTTGTTTCCTTCGCTGTCTAAGAGACAATTAGTTGAGGCTGCATTGCCGAGGGCCCAGATATCTCCGCAAGTACGAAGATTGGCAGCACAAACCTTCGGCGGCTACAACCCAGAGTGCAATACACAACCCGAGGAGAAGAAGGACTTTGAGGCCTCCACCAACGGTCTCGACCCAACCAAAATACTACAGCCCATTTAGCATGCAGAGTCGAAGATGTGGAAACAATCTAAACTCACATGTACTCCAGGATAGTTCAGGACGACGAAGACGAGAGGTGTGAAGATATAGAAGACAATCGAGATCAGGATACTCGACGGGTTCCAATATTGAGCGATTGCAGCCGCTTCCAGCATTTCCGTCGCAAAAACAGCAACCCAAGCATACCTGCAAGCACAAGAAGTCAGAAATATTATCCAGTCTCTGGTGAGGACTGATCTGCTTTGCTCTTACCAATATGCAATACCTATCACCCAGGCCAGCTCTTTATCAACGAAGTGATAGATGTACTCGAATATCGCATTGGGAGCTGGAAAAAGCTGGACCAGATGGCTGACGGTATCACCAATACACACTGTAATGACTCCAAGAACACAGAGGGCACAGAAGAGTCCAAGTGGACCGGTGAGCTCAAGAGCTTCCGCGTTGGTCACGAAGACGCCTGTGCCGATGAGACCGCTGAGCACGATGAGCTTTCACCGAGGTAAGTAGCGAATCCATATGGAGATGGTTGTTGTGACAAAGACCGGAGACTTACCAGGATTTGATAACTTGCAAGCTCCTGACTGGAGGAATCCCGGCGTAAATAAGCTGGGTACACACACAAGAGGCACCGAGTTTTCTTACCTGAGCTGGGTCTTCGGACGATCTTTAGTAGAAACACGTCTCTCATTATCGTTGACAGACATGGTTTCTGTGGGAATGAGAGGTCAAGCGCTATGCGCGTAATAGGAACGCTTCAGGCGAATTCTAATCTTCCATCGCCGTGCTTACAGGCTGGGGCTCTTTGGTTTTGAGCGATTGAAAATTGGAAGAATCCGGAAGCAAGGGCACCTCAGGCTCTGTATGATTCTCTGCAGAGGATCTAGGGATTATTATAATCCATGCAGGTCTGAGAAACCGCATCGTTGCCTTCCGTATGTGGCTTTCGCCTAATTGGATCAGCTGACGTTGTCTTCAGATATACAAAGAATTCCACGGTGATTTGCCACCGCAAACTTCAGCCGCAGCAGGAACCACGTCAGCAGCCAGGCTTGGAGCACTACCTCTTCCCAGAGGGAGCCTGAGAAAGTGCAAGAAATAGGCGCCTCTCTTGGCAGCGAAGCCTTTGTACCTATACATGACAGTCCCGGGAGGTAAGATTGAGTGGCGGCCAATTACCAGCTGAGCCAATCCTTATATGGGGGTGGTTGCAGCTTGGTGTGGTTGCAGCTTGGTGTGGTTGCACAACATGTTATCTCCCACCGGACAACCTTTGTGGACGCGTCATTTGCGCTCGAGACACAGAGCCTCATCTTACCGTTCTTGCAGATTTAGACGAGCGAACAATATTGAAGAAGTAGTAGTGGTAGTACAGGCATTCTGCATGTCACGCTTTTGGCAAGAGAGTTGCTATCCGGTCATACGAATATCAATACAGACAGAGGGTCTAGATATCTGTCAGAATTTCTAGGGCCTTTTGTAGAAAAAAAATAAAAAGTAATAGCGAGGTCCAGGGGGAAGAGGACAAGATGAAGAGCATACTATCTCTCGGAGCCGTCCACTTAAACATGCAACGGAAGAACGTATCACTTTGCAAGGTATGTTCGTTGGATAGTGGGTGATATAGAAACTACCAAGAAGGCAGTAGAATTATCTAGGTATATTCTAAAGGCAGGCATTGATTGAGCTACCAGATGTCTAGTTGTTCTTGTAACACCTCACTTTAGGGAAAGCGTGGCAGGTAGCTTTTTGAAATGCCCTGCCGATGTATTTGATATCTACATGAGCCGCACAAATGAACTGCAGGTGGGCAACTCTTTCCTGTATTTAGATCGGTTGTAATCCATCTGAATAGGCAATATCATTCTCAGGGAAAAGTAGGGACCAGACTGGGTACTGCTTTTACCGCACCTCATGGAATGAATGGCACGTTTTTAGAGGCCAGCCCTTGGAGCTTTTACGTCTTGGCCGGTTGGTGGCAATCCACGCTTGGTGAATGATTGTTCAGGTCATCAAGAACAAAAGATCTATAATAAATGGGAAGGAATCTTTTACCACAAGTCCTCTTATACTCTCAGTATCTCAAGCGGATGCTTCACGTCCAGAGGCCAGTGCGTTTTGATATTTCACTGAAAATACCTACACAGGGCTCTTGTCTTGAATACCTACACAGCCCCCTGACACTGGACGCCCGCGGGGGAGAATGAGAGAGCAACTCAACTTGTCGCCAAGGATTTGAAAACCTTCGTATCATGTTCCATGCACTTCTACTAAGCAGATACGTGTTGCTCCTATCGACATACGGGAACGTCCAAGCTGGAACAACAGATGTTGTTTACCTTGTCTTCAACTCAGCGCGCACCGGGACCCACACGTTTTAATGTTACAGCACATCAGGGCACCGCCCAATTCAAATAGTACCTCATGGTATCCGTACTCCTCGGATTACCCAAGTCGTCCCCGAAACAGCCTCGATGCATTCTCTGGCGCCAATGATCCACATAGTCCTCAATATCACAGGCACTTTCAGCCTCTCACATGGCCACATTCCCTCGCCATGATGTCGTGGACTGAGTCACCAATGCATGGTGATCTTGACGACGTTGACGTCGATGTGGTCGATATTTTCTTCCCATGGCCCGGTGCTGTTCCTCCCTGATATCGATATCCTTGACCGGGGCACATCATCTTGGAAAGACGACGACCAGTGCACGAGTCTCCAGCAGAGGGGATCAGATTCTGAGGGAAGTGCTCCCTTGCCCCGCAAAGATAAAACTCGCTCCAGACTGCCAGTGGGCAGTGGTAATCTTACTTGTTCTGGAGAGGAACCCGAATAGTCCACAGCCATGCGTGGTGGGCATCGCAGGACGTTCTCCCTGCCCCGGACACGCGATTCCCTCGCCAAAGGCCAGCTGCCCCCTCCACCCGGCGGCCTGGGACTAGGTGTCGGGGGTATCCAAAACACT
The DNA here is from genome assembly GCA_003012965.1 of Juglanconis oblonga. Taxonomy (NCBI): domain Eukaryota; kingdom Fungi; phylum Ascomycota; class Sordariomycetes; order Diaporthales; family Juglanconidaceae; genus Juglanconis; species Juglanconis oblonga. The sequence continues at coordinate 17,977 of MUZH01003636.1, forward strand.
GGGCTCCGTCGAGGTACCTGCTCACGTTGGTGTCCGGCCCGAACCTTCTGCGTTCGCTGAGGTAGTCCCGAAGGGCACGGATCTGAAGGGATTTAGTGGCGGTGGCCAAGGTGTGTCCTTGGGTTTTCCGAAGAGAAGTCGGACCGTGGAATCTTTCTCTGCCCACGAGGTGATTGGCGAGTTCCGTCGTGGGCTTCTCGCGATCGCATCACTGGCCGAGCGCCGTATACCTCTCAAGCCACCCGAACGATGCCCATCTCCCTGCGCCCTCCGGGCTCCTGCTGCACGGATGATGTTCATAAGTCGACCGGGAGGCATAGTCTTGTGGGGAGGGTAGAATTTGGGGTCGTTCTCAAGGGGTCCAAGAAGTGCCCCGGGCCGTGGGCTGTCCGGGGACAATTGCGTTGTCTTCTTCTGCGTACCTCTTCCTGGGGATCTGGGGGGATCTTGTGGACGAATGTTTTCGTTGCCGTTTCCATTTGTATGTTGCGTCCCTCCTCTGGTTTGGGTGTCATTCACGGG